>PYXC01001896.1:75000-122500 GCA_015244755.2 Tenualosa ilisha | reverse complement strand
CTCACACTCACTCACTCACACACACACACACGTACATCTCACACTCTCACTCACACACACACACATCCTACTTTGGCCTCTACTTGAGGTCTGCTTCTCTCTGCTTTCTCCAAGACTCCACCCACATTCCTGAAGTGTTTTCGGACCCCCCCAACACACACTCACACACACTCACACACACACACACACACACACACCCCACCCCTCACCCCCTCCGCTCCCCTAGGGAATTCCTTAGTGCAGGCTGGCTTCCTTCCCTGATAAAGAAAAGAGCTCTTTTAATGGGGCACCTTATGGCCAATCAGAGCACAAGGCTCCCACTCGCCTTCTCTTCCTGGCTTGAGTGGGGTTGCCACAGCAACAGTCAACAATGACTGCATGGTGACCATTTCACTTGGAATTGGGGAGTGTTTGTGCTTGTCTTTTCTCTCTTCTCTGCGGAGGAGGTCTCTCCCTCGCTCCCTTCTCTCTCTCTTTTTTGCAGAGGAGGTCTGTGTCTCTCACTCTTTCTCGCTCTCTTCTCTCTCTCTCCTTCAGGGAGGTAACCCCACCCCTCACACACACACATACACACACACACACACACACACACACACACACACACACACACACACACACACACGTACTAAACTCAGTGTACTTGACAGCAAATGTGTGTGATATGTATTTTAAAAAGCACACTGGATGCATCTCTGAAAACACGCTCAATGTGATGACTTCTGCTCAGTGTTGTTTGTTCTAACTTGTGTACTTGTGAGGTTCATGTGTGATGCTCGGCCACGGCTGTAAACATTATTTTGTACCAGTGATTTTTTCACCATGTGAAATTCATGGCTAATAAACATGAGAGCTTTTCCTCTTGATCATTGGCAACTAAAGGGTTCTTGCCTCATACACACACACACACACACTCACACACACACACACACACACACACACACACACACACTCACACACACACACATTCATTTATTCACTCGCTCACCCAGATTTTAAAGGCACACCAGGCAATGTTTTTAGATTAATTTCCCAGCTTCGTAGTCACTTTGATGATGAAATGGCTCATTATGGGATGGATGAAGGCATCGTGTAGATTCTGGGATTATTACACTGCAGGACCTCAAACAGTGAAGCGATGTTCAAAACTGAAAGACATGGAAATGGTGTCCTTGGGTTACAAAAACAATCACTGGTGGTTCCTGGTTCCTGTAGTTGCTATGTTTAAAAAGAACAGGGAAGCTCCAGAAGTAAACCATGGCAGGCTGAATAGTGTGGGAAACAGATGAATATCTGCCAACTAAAGTGTTACCAAACAATTTCTTCACCAATATGGCCGTAAAGTTGTGTAATTAGGTATTAAAATGTTGAAATTCAACTCTGAAACCCAGAAAAAAACCTGCTCAAGTTACATTACCTTCTTTATTGTGTGTTATTACTATCAGGCCTTCAGTGACCTGTGAGGGGTCAAATTGAATATATTTATATGTATTAAATATTTACAGGTTATTAGATAATATGATAGTGATGACATCCAGACACCCAATATGCCTCTCTGGTATAGCGCCACCAGCTGGCCAAAGAAAAGAATAGGGCTTTGACACATGATTCATTTTGGAACATTTCTCCTCTCCTAGACGGTTTACCATAATGGTGTCAGATGCGTTAGACATGAGGGCAAGAATTCCGCAATTCGTGTCTATTCAAATGTTATTCAAAACCTTCCACATCTGCAAACTCATTACATTAGAATTTGCAAACATCATGCACGAGTGAATTCAAAATATGATATGCCACAGTGTTATTCACAATGCTAGTTGACTGGTCTGAACCTTAAAATAATATTTGGTATTGTAATAAACAGTGATAAGAAACGCCCAAACTACTTGCCCTGCATGGCACCGCCCACTATGTGTGTGTCCAAGTCCTCAGCCACACCCACTTTGACTCTGCTTCAGTCAGGGAAATTAAAGAGGTAGAAGAAGACGGATTCCCCAGAATTTCATGGAAGCATTCATTGGGCATTTAAAACACACTCATCTGATTTGCACATTTGATGAATACGGGACACCTGAATGTATTTGATGAATACGGGACACCTGAATGTATTTGATGAATACGGGACACCTGAATGTATTTGATGAATACGTGACACCTGAATGTATTTGATGAATATGTGACACCTGAATGTATCTGATGAATACGGGACACCTGAATGTATTTGATGAATACGGGACACCTGAATGTATTTGATGAATACGGGACACCTGAATGTATTTGATGAATACGGGACACCTGAATGTATTTGATGAATACGTGACACCTGAATGTATTGTTGGACGGTGAAATGTCATAAGATGTGGAAGGGACTCCCTAAAAATGCGCATTTCACCCAGATGGGCGTGGTTCAGGCAGGACTTAGCAGCGCCTGCTTTCCGCCTGCTTTTCTGTGTGCACTACACTGACTGACCCACACATTCTCAGCTCAGTCCTGATGCTGAGGCTGTAACTGCATGGATGAAGACGGGAATATTTTCAGTTATTGTGGTGATTTATTGTATGATGGCAGTGCCCCATTAAACATAACAAACCTTCTAATGTCATTCAAGCAGACACTTATCCAACTCGCAGCCTATCTGAAGAATCTTTTGTTAAGACCAGTACTTGTAAAGCAACAGTCACACATGAGGACTCTGTTCTACTCGCAACTCTTCTTAGCTTTCACGAAACGTGGTAAACGTTCATTTTTCAGGGGAGACTCGCTGAAAGGGGGAAAGGAATTCTCTGGCAGTAAGGGTTGGGAGATTGAGTTTGCTTTAGCATTATAGCATGTCTCAAGTTGCTAGCCCACATTTGATTGTGCTGTACTAGACTGGCAGACTAGCGAGGTAAGCATGTAGGTCTGGCCATATCTCCTTCATCCTCCTAACCCCTCAAGACCACTTATGTTCTTAGAGAAAGGAGAAATATGTCAGCATGGTTGTGAAATAAAAAAGGCTACTCCATTCTTCAAAAACAAAAAAAGCATCCCGCTGTCTTAATACATCTGATGAGTAAAATCACTCGGTTTTGGTCAGAGCTGTTAATCAAGCAAATTAAGTCAGCCTTGTAAATAATAAGATTATTTGTCATATTTTGCTAACTTGTCACTTCTTCGGACAATAAACAAGCCACATTGAGATGCAAGTTTGTGACAGTTACGGGCCTACAGCCTACGAGAACCTGCTCCGTGAACACACATGCAGTGTGTGAAGTCCATCCCCCGGGCAAAAGGCTGTGTTTTTAGGGAGTCCCGGTTGCAGAACCGTAGGTCGGGCCTGTCATTGCCGCTAGTGGCTTTATTTAGGCTACTAAAGTGATATTGCAGCATCACTCCAGTCAGAGCCTTGTTGTACAGGCTTGCTGAATGCTCTCAATAGCAAGGAGAACGAAAGAATTTGGAACAACATAGAATTAGAACAACATAGAATTAGAACATAGAATTAGAACACAGACCAAATAGACCAAATAGTGACCCAGCAGCTAACGCCAACTGAATGGTACGTTGAGGAATGAAAGCGGAAGTGATCTTTTGGTGCCATTGAGTTAGCGTAAGATGTGAGAAGTGATCTTTTGGTGCCATTGAGTTAGCGTAAGATGTGAGAAGTGAGTTTATGGTGCCATTGAGTTAGCGTAAGATGTGAGAAGTGATCTTTTGGTGCCATTGAGTTAGCGTAAGATGTGAGAAGTGAGTTTATGGTGCCATTGAGTTAGCGTAAGATGTGAGAAGTGAGCTTATGGTGCCACTGAGTTAGCGTAAGATGTGAGAAGTGACCTTATGGTGCCATTGAGTTAGCGTAAGATGTGAGAAGTGAGTTTATGGTGCCACTGAGTTAGCGTAAGATGTGAGAAGCGGTGATGTGAGTGGTGTGTTCGCTGTTTGGTCTATGTTGTTCCAAATTCTTTCGTTCTCCATGTTAACGACAGCACTCAGCAAGCTCGTACAACAGGGTAAAGACTGGAATGACGCCAAACTATCACTTAAAGTTCACAAGCTGTAACTGTCATGGAGATTGCAGCAACCGGTGGTGCAGCTGCAAGAAAAATGGGTCACGCGCATCTCAGCCTGTGGAGTCTAACCCAAGGCATTACATGCAGAAACTGCCATGAGTCTGAAAGACAAAGACTCTTGAAGCTTCTGACATTGTGACTGAGAAATAACTGAGTATTACATGTACAAGTTTGTGAAATAAAAGCTACTTTGAATGGAAATGTAAAAGTGAGTGTTTATGGTGTAATATAAATGCTAACAGTCGACTCGTGAAATAACCCTTATTTGACCTCCCACAGGTTACTTAAGACCAGACTTTTAAATTAATCGGTACCTTAACTTGAGCAAGTTTTTTTTACAGGGTTTCCCAGGGGAGTTGAATTTTAACATGTTATTACCCACCTTTAATTATATTGGTGAAGAAATTGTTTGGTAACGATGTAGTTTGCAGATTAGTGAAATGCCTTTAGAATGCCTTTAGAAACTCATCAGCCTCAGGGAAGGTGAACAACAACACACACACACACACACACACACACCCACACACACACACACATGTGCGCGCACACACACACACACACACGTGCGCGCACACACACACACACAGACACACACACACACACGTGCGCGCACACATGCACACACACACACACACACACAAACGTGCGCGCACACACACACACACACACGTGCGCGCACACATGCACACACACACACACACACACACACGTGCGCGCACACATGCACACACACAGACACGTGAACACACAAACACACACACACACACAACCATTTGGTTAAGTAGGCCTCACAACTATTTGGTTAAATCCTCATGACCATTTGGTTAAATAGTCTTCACGACTATTTGCATAAATCCTCACAAGCATTGGTTAAATCACAATGATACACAACACAATGACGTCACAATGATAGTCCTCATGACCATTAGGTTAAATACTCACAAATTCTTAAAAACCAGTGCAGTGCCCATATAAACAATGGATTTCAGTGAACTGGTATTGCTTCACATGTGTGCAGTAGGTCCATGTTGAATCTGTGATTCTATGGGCTGGACTCCCGTGCAGTTAGAGGAGGGACTTGTTTATTAAAGACTACAAAGACAGTCAAAAGTAGTGAGAGTTGAAATAGTCAAATCTGATTCTTATGAGAGACTGCAGTGAAGCGGGGCTGAGTGAAGCGGGGCTGGGTGATTATTATGGGAGACTGCTGTGAAGCGGGGCTGAGTGATTATTATGGGAGACTGCTGTGAAGCGGGGCTGGGTGATTATTATGGGAGACTGCAGTGAAGCGGGGCTGAGTGATTATTATGGGAGACTGCAGTGAAGCGGGGCTGAGTGAAGCGGGGCTGGGTGATTATTATGGGAGACTGCAGTGAAGCGGGGCTGAGTGAAGCGGGGCTGGGTGATTATTATGGGAGACTGCAGTGAAGCGGGGCTGGGTGATTATTATGGGAGACTGCTGTGAAGCGGGGCTGGGTGATTCTTATGAGAGACTGCAGTGAAGCGGGGCTGGGTGATTATTATGGGAGACTGCTGTGAAGCGGGGCTGGGTGATTATTATGGGAGACTGCTGTGAAGCGGGGCTGGGTGATTATTATGGGAGACAGCTGTGAAGCGGGGCTGGGTGATTATTATGGGAGACTGCAGTGAAGCGGGGCTGGGTGATTATTATGGGAGACTGCTGTGAAGCGGGGCTGGGTGATTATTATGAGAGACTGCTGTGAAGCGGGCTGGGTGATTATTATGGGAGACTGCTGTGAAGCGGGGCTGGGTGATTCTTATGAGAGACTGCTGTGAAGCATGATTGGGCTGCAGGTAAAGTAAGGTGCACTGCATAGGCCGCCCCTGTGTTTCCTTGGTGCAAAATGATTATGTGCACATTAAGCGCAGAGGCTGCAGAGGCCATGTGTGTGTGATACAGCCAAGAAGTTCATTTGTAGGCTGATGCTGTTTGTCAGTTGACGTGCAGACACACGAGGCAACAGATAGAGACGAGAAGTTCATTTGTAGGCTAATGTTATTTGTCTCTAGGGTTATTTGTTATTTGGCGCTAGGTAACAGAACCGCGAGGGCGCTAGATAACAGAACCGCGAGGGCGCTAGGTAACAGAACCGCGAGGGCGCTAGGTAACAGAACCGCCAGGGCGCTAGATAACAGAACCGCGAGGGCGCTAGGTAACAGAACCGCGAGGGCGCTAGATAACAGAACCGCGAGGGCGCTAGTTAACAGAACCGCGAGGGCGCTAGGTAACAGAACCGCCAGGGTGCTAGGTAACAGAACCGCCAGGGCGCTAGATAACAGAACCGCGAGGGCGCTAGATAACAGAACCGCGAGGGCGCTAGATAACAGAACCGCGAGGGCGCTAGATAACAGAACCGCGAGGGCGCTAGATAACAGAACCGCCAGGGTGCTAGGTAACAGAACCGCCAGGGCGCTAGATAACAGAACCGCGAGGGCGCTAGATAACAGAACCGCGAGGGCGCTAGGTAACAGAACCGCGAGGGCGCTAGATAACAGAACCGCGAGGGCGCTAGGTAACAGAACCGCGAGGGCGCTAGGTAACAGAACCGCGAGGGCGCTAGGTAACAGAACCACGAGGGCGCTAGGTAACAGAAACGCGAGGGCGCTAGATAACAGAACCGCGAGGGCGCTAGGTAACAGCGGCTGCTGTATTTCACAGCATTCCAAAGTCCCTACATTGGCTAGGGCCTAGACTAAAGACTAAACTGTTATCTGATGCTTTCTCCTGATGCTCTACTTATCTTCTTATATTCTACATACTTTAAGTTTTATGTTAATCATTTTAGGCCTTTATTTATTTCATTCTTGTCATATTTTTATCTTTTTGTGTTTTTACTTTCTTTCATCTACTGTACTTTGCTTTCATTTTTGTCCAGCACATTAACATTCCTTTGTGTATGAAATGTGCTAAATAAATAAACAAGTATTTGATCCACTAATCCTCATGACCATCATCATGACCGCTACCAAAAAAATCCCCAGCTACATCACTAAATGACTATAGACCCATAGCACTCACTCCAATAATGATGAAGTGTTTTGAAAGGTTGGTCAAGGCCCACATAACATCCAGCCTTCCATCATCAGGAACGACGATGACTCAGCATACAGAGAGGAGGTACATCAACTCATCAACTGGTGTGACAGAAACAATCTACAACTCAATGTCAACAAAACAAAAGAAATAACTGTAGACTTCAGGAAACAACACCCGACACACACCCCACTCGCAATCAATGGCAGTACCGTGGAGTCTGTGAAATGCACAAAGTTTCTGGGAGTGCACATCACAGATGACCTCACATGGACCATCAACACCACCTCCCTGGTAAAGAAAGCACAGACACGCCTTCACTTTCTGCGCAGAATGAGGAGAGCTGACCTTCCCACTTCTGCACTCACCACCTTCTACAGGGGTGCTATTGAGAGCATCCTTACCTGCAGCCTCTCCGTCTGGCACGGCAGTTGCTCAGCTGCGGACAAGAAGGCTCTACAGAGGGTGGTGAGGACTGCTGAAAAGATCATCAGATCACCCCAACCAGCCATTCAGGACTTATATACATCACACTGTTCCAAGAGAGCCATCAATATCATCAAGGACACCACCCACCCAGCACACAAACTGTTCTCCCTCTTACCATCAGGAAAGCGCTACCGCAGCATGCGGTGCCACACAAATAGACTGAGAAACAGCTTCTTCCCACAAGCCATCAGGCTAATCAACACAATGAAGAAGATTCCATGAACATTCCATGAATATGTTACTGACATCCATAAACAATCTCACACACACTGAGGTCCATGGTGCTTTCACACTTGCACTTTACTTAATTGCACCTTCACTTATTGCACCTTACATCTTGCACATTTCACTTTTTTCCAATCTACACCAGCTACCAAGAAGAGCTGCCTCGAACTTTCTTTCCTTCTTGCTGGAAGCGTATATGTTTACCTGTATGTCACATGTCTTATGTCTATTTATTGTGGATGACTGTGTGCACTTCATGTCCATGAGTGTAGTTGTATGTTTATTTGCGTGAGTGTGTGTGTGTGTGTGTGTGTGTGTGCGTGTTTCTAGTTTAAATTGCACATTTGGTGTCTGGTGAAACGCAATTTCAGTCCTCTGTGTAATGCCTGTTACATAGTAAATTGACAATAAAGTACACATTGGGCCCTATCATGCTGCGGCACTGTGCATTCGCGACATGCGCATGGTGTCATTACTATTCTGTGCCAGTGCATCGTTAAGTTTTTCCGGCAAAAAATCACATTGTCTAGATAGCAGATGACACTGCGCCATCACAGGTGTGGTCTGGTGCAAAGCGTGCCAGATGCTATTATAAGGACGCAAAAATTAAATCCGCCAGTGACCAACAAAACCCTGGTCTGTCGTCAGTTGCGCATTGCTGAAAAGCTATTTTAGGGGCGCACAGCGCTTTGGGATATGAAAGCGTGCACAATGCACGCACACCCTGCTTCTCTCATCAGCAGGAGCCCGCAGCAAGGTTTATACAAAAGTTTTTCATGTGGAGAAAAAAATTATGGAGTTCCTGTGTCAGGCACAGACTAGGCAGAGGCAGTATTAAACAGGGAGTATTTATTGAACAAACCAAAACTGAGTTTAACAAAAGTCACGTCCGCTACTATAGCGGAGGATAACTGAAAACTACAACGCACAGAAGTATTTGTAAACCAAAACACAGGAGATCTAGAAGGCTAATACAAAAGCACGGGCAAGAAAATAAGGAGATACTGAGTACAACAATACCAACTGGGAAGTCTAGGCTCGCGGGGCGAACAACACAGGAGGACACGGGAGATCGCGGGAGACGGAGGAAACACGACTGACACGGAGATAATCCCAGGTAACATTGACAAGGCCAGACACCAGGTGAAGCAGGAGGGAGGCTTAAGTAGAGTGGAGACCAGGTGACACCAATTAATACTCAGGGGAAGCTTTTGTTTCCCCCATCTTCTAACATCATTGTACCGCTTTCGGCACTGTTCGGATGTTCTTTTTTTGCCAAAGGCGGAGGACACAACTGAGGATATTTCCTCTCATACTTCCTTGACCCGTGGAGGTTTGGGGGGATTCTTTCCATTCCCGAAGATAAACTGTTCACACGCTTTTACCTCACGCACTAGCAGATCGGTCTCCTCCATCGAAAAACGCTCCTGTCTTCCGGGTAAATTCGCCATCGTAATAGCAACACACCATGGAAAATGCGGCGCTGGCTTTTAAAGGGAATGAGAGTATAAATCCTAATTGGTTAATTGTATGTTAGGCCCAAAACACACCCATGACTAATGAAGTACTTTAAGACCAACCCTTTTGAACCATGCGCCTGGCGCAATGTTCGCTTTTCCCGCCGTCAAAATACCAAATTGTTTCGGGCACGCCCCCAAAGCAACTTGCGCGACAGACTTTAGACAATGCGCATATGATCGTGAAAATAGAGCCCTTTGACTTTGACTTTTTTGACATTTGGTTAAATTATCGCAACTATTTGGTGAAATAGTCCTCATGACTCTGTGGTGAAATCCCCACAAGTATTTGGTGAAATCCTCACCACTTTTTAATTCCTTGTGTGGTTTGACTTGAAGCAGCAGTGTGTAATACTTTCCTAGCGGTTGAGATTTTGGATTTGCAGCCAAGTCAGTTCTGTAGCACATACACAAACCAACAGAATGTTCTCCAACACATCGCAACTTCATTAAGTTCCCTCAGGTGACGAGGTCAGAGTGGAAGATTTGATTTGATTTAGTCCATGAAACTCTGTGATCTCTACATGCTGTCTCACATGTCCTAAAGCATGTTATGCCTTTGACCTTTGTCTTTGAATGTCCTTCAGTTTTCAGGCTATTTGGTTGTATTACTTGTTGAGAAGAGACCAGTCAGTCACTTTCCTGATCAATCTGTCCTCAAGTTCTTTTCATCTGGGAAAAAGTATTCTGGAACCATTTTGGCTCCTCGGCGATGATCCTCTCAGATATGATCTCAACTATGATCCTTGTGACACCAAAGTGTAAAATGCTGCTTTTCAAATCTGCCAGCAGCAGCAAGCACAGATCAGCCGCCTGCCACCTCTGCTTCACCCTGCTGTCTGTGTGGACCTCTCTACTATATGTTTGCAGGGGCTGGGTTGGTTGGGTCAGGGTAGATAGGGGCTGGGTTGGTTGGGTCAGGGGTAGATAGGGCTGGGTTGGTTGGGTTAGGGGTAGATAGGGGCTGGGTTGGTTGGGTCAGGGGTAGATAGGGGCTGGGTTGGTTGGGTTAGGGTAGATAGGGCTGGGTTGGTTGGGTCAGGGGTAGATAGGGGCTGTGTTGACTGGGTGTCTAGACTTGCTCAGATGCAGTGGAGAAAGGATGAAGGGAAGGAGGGGTGGACTAGCAGACTACTCAAAGAGATAGATAAATAGATAGATAGATAGATGGAGAGAGAGAAAGATATATATATATATATATATATGTCTCATCAGAGATAAACAGATAGATAGATTTCTGCTTAGGATTTATTGTCTCTGTTCAGCATTAAAGTGTGTGTGTGTGTGTGTGTGTGTGTGTGTGTCTTATGTTGAGAGATCCTTTTTGTCTTGAAATCACTCTGTGTGTGTGTTTGTGTGTGTGCCTTACGTTGAGAGGTCCTTTCTGTCGTGGAATCTCTCTATGTGTGTGTAGGTGTGTGTGTGTGTGTGTGTAAGTATGTCTGTCTGCCTTACATTGTAGAGATCCCTTTTGTCTTGCACTCTCTCTCTCTCTCTCTCTCTTTCTCTCTGTGTGTGTGTGTGTGTGTGTGTGTGTGTGTGTGCCTTACGTTGTAGAGATCTTTTTGTTTTGGAATCTCTCTGTGTGTGCGTGTTTGACTGTGTGTGTGTATGTGCTTTATGTTGTAGAGATCCTTTTTGTCTTGGAATCTGTGCGTGTGTGTGTGTGTGTGTGTGTATGTGTGTGTGTGTGTGTGTATGTGTATGTGTGTGTGTGTGTGTGTGTGTGTCTCAAGAGAACTGCTTGGAGGTTAGCCTCTTAGCTATCTTCCTTTTTCTCAACCGTTGTCAAGGAAACCACAACCCATAACTGGTTGCCATAGGGCCAAGAAGGAGGAGAATGAACATTCTAAAAAAGTCATCCTGTTCTGAACCCCCCTCACCCCAACACACACACACACACACACACACACACACGTCTGTGAAGATTCTCATTCATCCAGGTCATGGTAGTCAAAGCGCTAAGCACATCAACAACATCCCAGTCATCTTCAAACCAGGCAACACCTCAGACAGAGACTGGTTCACCCCAAGGACAAAACTCCAAGACACAACCTCAACAATGTGGTTTCTGCAGTACAGTGCAGTGAGGGGTGCCCAGATCTGTATATTGGAGAAAGTAAGCAACCACTTCACAGACACATGACCCAACACAGGAGGGCAACTTCATCAGGACAGGATTCAGCAGTACATCTCCATCTGAAGGAGAAGGGACTCTCCTTTAAAGATGCTGATGTGCACATTTTGGACATGGAAGACAGGTGGTTCGAGAGAGGATTGAAGGAGGCCATCTGTGTCCATCTGGAACAACCAACTTTGAGCAGACGAGGGGGGCTGCATGTGTCACCATTCTGCCTTGAGCTCCCATCCCAAGACTTTTAACTGCAGAGCAGCTCACACTCTCTGGATCATGTGATCATAATGACTCACTCCAATTCACGCATTAACTTATGTTAATGGATGACCCATGTGACCCATTGTCACATGATGAGGGTGTGGTCTACAGATCACAGCTCCACCCACAGTGGTCCAGAGATATACCTCACAGCTCTCTACCATCAGGTCACTGAAGGAGCCTTTTGGATGAAAAAAAAAAAAAAGTCCAGCTGCATACAACATACACTTTGACTCACACACGCACACACACACACACACACTTTCTCTCTCTCCTGTTCTCTGTGTCATTCTGAAAAACACCATTTTTCATGGAGATGGTGAGGACACTGCAGTAAGTTTCCCATTTCTTTTGAATGTGAAGTCTGCACGTGTTTGTGTGTGTGTGTGTGTGTGCGTGTGTGTGTGAACCCTACACCCACATTGTTCACACCTCAGCAGTGTGCCTAAAGCATTCACACACACACACACACGCTGAGGTAGCTGCATTCCTGTGTTAAAACAACAAACTGTTTCTCAGCAGGTTTCTGACACACCAGTTTGACTGGATATGATGACTCAGTCTGCTAGACAACACACACACACATATATATACACACACACATACACACACACACACACACACACGCACGCACAAAAAGACATACCGGCACAGCTAAAACTCATGGGAAGGCGATTATGAGAGAATGTTATGAGCCACTGATTGAGTTCAGTCCTTTGTCCTGCCTTCCTTGGCCCAGTTTGCCCTAGCGGTGTGTGTGTGTGTGTGTGTGTGTGTGTGTGTGTGTGTGTGTGTGTGTCATCTGTCATACTCCGTGCCAGACAGACTAGCCACTATAGTGCTGTGATATTTCATGCTGTATTTTTATGGTGAGTCACTGTCAGTGACTGCATTAGGCCTAATCTTGTCTATGGCCTACTGGTTAGGGCTTCAGGCCACTTCCCGACCAGTAGACCATGGCTGAAGTGCCCTTGAGTAAGGCTCCTAACCCCTCACTGCTCCCTTGAGTAAGGCCCCTAACCCCTCACTGCTCCCTTGAGCAAGGCTCCTAACCCCTCACTGCTCCCTTGAGCAAGGCCCCTAACACCTCACTGCTCCCTTGAGCAAGGCCCCTAACCCCTCACTGCTCCCTTGAGCAAGGCCCCTAACCCCTCACTGCTCCCTTGAGCAAGGCCCCTAACCCCTCACTGCTCCCTTGAGCAAGGCCCTAACCCCTCACTGCTCCCTTGAGCAAGGCCCTAACCCCTCACTGCTCCCTTGAGCAAGGCCCCTAACCCCTCACTGCTCCCTTGAGCAAGGCCCCTAACCCCTCACTGCTCCCTTGAGCAAGGCCCCTAACCCTCACTGCTCCCTTGAGCAAGGCCCCTAACCCCTCACTGCTCCCTTGAGCAAGGCCCCTAACCCTCACTGCTCCCTTGAGCAAGGCCCCTAACCCCTCATTGCTCCCTTGAGCAAGGCCCCTAACCCCTCACTGCTCCCTTGAGCAAGGCCCCTAACCCCTCACTGCTCCCTTGAGCAAGGCCCCTAACCCCTCACTGCTCCCTTGAGCAAGGCCCCTAACCCCTCAGGGAATATCCCTCACAGGATCAAACGAGTAGAAATTATTATTATTATGAGTCAATGGTCACAGTACCTGAACACAAAGATCATACTGTGTGTGTGTGTGTGTCTGTCTGTCTGTATGTGTGTGTGTGTGTGTGTGTGTGTGTGTGTGTGTGTGTGTCTGTCTGTATGTGTGTGTGTGTGTGTGTGTGTGTCTGTTTCACGGTCTCTCTATATAGCTTATCTTCATGGAGTATATTTTCTGGATTCCTTTCTGGAATCTTCCATTGACTGACACTAGGAGAATTAGAAAGCAACAGGAGTTGGGGTGGTAAGGCTTCAGTAGTAACAAACACACAGAGACACACACACCTGCACACACACACACACACACACACACACACACACACACACAGACACAGCCCACGCATGAGAACAAGATCTGCATCTCACAGCTCTGTTGCCAAGCAACATGTCTGTCTAGTGGTTCCATTGATGCCGGTCCCTGCTTAGTGTGGCACCTGCCAGACACACACACACACACACACACACACACACACTGCCGGAGTCAAAGGCTGTTTCTCTCACACACACACACAGACACACTGTTATACTACATTCTGCACACATACCCACACACACACACACACACCTGCCAGAGTCAAAGGCTGTGTCACATACACACACACACACACACATACACATAGACACACTGTGATACTACATTCTGCACACCTCAAACACACACACTATTAATATTATACTGTGTACTGCATATGGCACACACACACATTAACACACACACACAGACACACTGTTATACTGTGTACTGCATATGGCACACACACACATTAACACACACACACAGACACACTGTTATACTGTGTACTGCATATGGCACACACACACATTAACACACACACACAGACACACTGTTATACTGTGTACTGCATATGGCACACACACACATTAACACACACACACAGTTATACTGTGTACTGCACATGGCACACACACACATTAACACACACACACAGTTATACTGTGTACTGCACATGGCGCACACACACATTAACACACACACACAGTTATACTGTGTACTGCACATGGCACACACACACATATTGCTATCCTACATATGGCACAAACACATGCACACATAAACACACACAAACACAAACACTATTGTATTGTGTATTACATATGCCCCCCCCCCCCACACACACACACACACACTGCTATCCTACAAATGCCACACACATACACACACACACACACACACACACAAACACACACACACACTGCTATCCTACATATGGCACACACATGCACACACACACACACACACACACACACACATGTGCACACATAAACACACACACACACACACTACATATGGCACACACACATGCACACATAAACACACACAAACACAAACACTATTGTAATGTGTATTACATATGCCCCCCCCCCCCCCACACACACACACACACTGCTATCCTACAAATGCCACACACATGCACACACACACACACACACACACACACACACACACTGCTATCCTACATATGGCACACACATGCACACACACACACACATGTGCACACATAAACACACACACACACACACTACATATGGCACACACACATGCACACATAAACACACACACACACACATACACACACACACACACTACATATGGCACACACATATGCACACATAAACACACACACACACTACATATGGCACACACACATACACACACACTACATATGGCACACACACATGCACACATAAACACACACACACACATACACACACACACTACATATGGCATACACATATGCACACATAAACACACACACACACACACTACATATGGCACACACACATGCACACATAAACACACACACACACACACACGCATACACACACACACACACACACACACACACACAAACACACTACATATGGCACACACACACACACGCACACATAAACACACACACACACACATTGTTTGAACTACAGCGGGTCTGCAGTCCTCCAACTCACAAAGCTGGCAAACAACTTGATCTCATTCTTGCCAAACACTGTGCCACTAATTCGCTGACAGTTACTCCTTTACATCTCTCAAAGTGTGTGTGTGTGTGTGTGAAAGTGTGTGTGTGTTCCTCAGCAACCATCTGCACGGGCTCTCACTGTCCGTCGCAATCTTTCTCTGGAATTTACCTCCCATTTACTTTTCCTCCTTGGTGGCGTCTGCTCTTCCACCTTCCAGAACTTTCACTTCTCCAGAAGTTGATGATGCCACAGAGTCACTCTGCTCTACACTGAGCTCCTGCTTGGATCGCTTGTGCCCACTGTCTACCAGACCTGCTTGATCCACTCAGTCTCACGCATGGCTCAATGACTCTTTGCTCAATGCGCTCCAACCTTAGAGCTGCTGAGAGGAAATGGCACAAAACTAATTCATCTGATCTCACACAGTTCCAGGCTCTGCCATCATCCTTCTCATCCAGTGTCACTTCTGCAAAAAATGACAAGATTCACAAAGCCACTGACACCTGCAAACTCTTTTCCAATTTCAAATTCCTACTAAATCCACCACCTCCACCTCCTGCACCCAACCTCACAGTAGCACCCATCCTCAGAGTAGCACCCAACCTCACAGCTGCACCCATCCTCACAGCTGCACCCAACCTCACAGCTGCACCCAACCTCACAGTAGCACCCAACCTCACAGCTGCACCCATCCTCAGAGTAGCACCCATCCTCACAGCTGCACCCAACCTCACAGTAGCACCCATCCTCACAGCTGCACCCAACCTCACAGCTGCACCCAACCTCACAGCTGCACCCATCCTCACAGCTGCACCCATTCTCACAGCTGCACCCATCCTCACAGTAGCACCCATCCTCACAGCTGCACCCAACCTCACAGCTGCACCCAACCTCACAGTAGCACCCATCCTCACAGCTGCACCCAACCTCACAGCTGCACCCAACCTCACAGTAGCACCCAACCTCACAGCTGCACCCATCCTCAGAGTAGCACCCATCCTCACAGCTGCACCCATCCTCACAGCTGCACCCAACCTCACAGCTGCACCCAACCTCACAGCTGCACCCATCCTCACAGCTGCACCCATTCTCACAGCTGCACCCATCCTCACAGTAGCACCCATCCTCACAGCTGCACCCAACCTCACAGCTGCACCCAACCTCACAGTAGCACCCATCCTCACAGCTGCACCCAACCTCACAGCTGCACCCATCCTCACAGTAGCACCCATCCTCACAGCTGCACCCAACCTCACAGCTGCACCCAACCTCACAGTAGCACCCATCCTCACAGCTGCACCCAACCTCACAGCTGCACCCAACCTCACAGTAGCACCCATCCTCACAGTAGCACCCATCCTCACAGTAGCACCCAACCTCACAGCTGCACCCAACCTCACAGCTGCACCCATCCTCAGAGTAGCACCCATCCTAACAGTAGCACCCATCCTCACAGTAGCACCCATCCTCACAGTAGCACCCAACCTCACAGCTGCACCCAACCTCACAGCTGCACCCTTCCTCAGAGTAGCACCCATCCTAACAGTAGCACCCATCCTCACAGTAGCACCCATCCTCGCAGTAGCACCCAACCTCACAGCTGCACCCATCCTCACAGCTGCACCCAACCTCACAGCTGCACCCATCCTCACAGCTGCACCCAACCTCACAGCTGCACCCATCCTCACAGTAGCACCCATCCTCACAGCTGCACCCATCCTCAAAGCTGCACCCATCCTCACAGCTGAACCCATCCTCACAGCTGACACTTTGGCTGCATTTTTTACTGTCAAAGTTGCAGCATCATCATCATCATCACCATCTTCTTATTTTGCCAGACTCAGGGTCCAAAAGAACACACAGACTATACATGCCCAACGTAAAACACACACACACACACACACACACACACACACACAAACAAAACAAAACAAAATACATACAAACAACAAAGAAAGACACATTCATACCAGTCCCTCTACAGTCATACCAGTCCCTCTACATTCATACCAGTCCCTCTACATTCATACCAGTCCCTCTACAGTCATACCAGTCCCTCTACAGTCATACCAGTCCCTCTACATTCATACCAGTCCCTCTACATTCATACCAGTCCCTCTACATTCATACCAGTCCACACACACACTGCATTACAGAACAGGGCACTAGCTCTACAGCACACACACACACACACGCACACACACACACACTGCATTACAGAACAGGGCACTAGCTCTACAGCACACACACACACACACGCACACACACACACACTGCATTACAGAACAGGCACTAGCTCTACAGCACGCACACACACACACACTGCATTACGGAACAGGGCACTAGCACTACAGCACACACACACACACACACACACACACACACACACTGCATTACAGAACAGGGCACTAACTCTACAGCACGCACACACACACACACTGCATTACGGAACAGGGCACTAGCACTACAGCACGCACACACACACACACACACACACACATACACACACACTGCATTACAGAACAGGGCACTAGCACTACAGCACACACACACACAGACACACACACACACATACACACACACTGCATTACAGAACAGGGCACTAGCACTACAGCACACACACACACACACACACACACACACATACACACACACTGCATTACAGAACAGGGCACTAGCACTACAGCACACACACACACACACACACACACACACATACACACACACTGCATTACAGAACAGGGCACTAGCACTACAGCACACACACACACACACACACACACACACATACACACACACTGCATTACAGAATACGGCACTAGCACTACAGCACACACACACACACACACACAGACACACACACATACACACACACTGCATTACAGAACAGGGCACTAGCACTACAGCACACACACACACACACATACACACACACTGCATTACAGAATACGGCACTAGCACTACAGCACACACACACACACACACAGACACACACACATACACACACACTGCATTACAGAACAGGGCACTAGCACTACAGCACACACACACACACAGACACACACACATACACACACACTGCATTACAGAACAGGGCACTAGCACTACAGCACACACACACACACAGACACACACACACTACATTATAGAACAGGGCACGAGCACTACAGCACACACACACACACACACACACACACTGCATTACAGAACAGGGCACGAACACTACAGCACCTTCTTCTCCTGAGTAGAATCTTTAAACAGTCATTATAGGCAACCTGTAACTTGCCTTTATAAACTTTACCCATAAGGGTGCAGTGTACAGGGGAGTACAGTATACTTTAAAACGTCTGATTTATAAGGGTGCAGTGTACAGGGGAGTACAGTATACTTTAAAACGTCTGATTTATAAGGGTGCAGTGTACAGGGGAGTACAGTATACTTTAAAACGTCTGATTTATAAGGGTGCAGTGTACAGGGGAGTACAGTATACTTTAAAACGTCTGATTTATAAGGGTGCAGTGTACAGGGGAGTACAGTATACTTTAAAACGTCTGATTTATAAGGGTGCAGTGTACAGGGGAGTACAGTATACTTTAAAACGTCTGATTTATAAGGGTGCAGTGTACAGGGGAGTACAGTATACTTTAAAACGTCTGATTTATAAGGGTGCAGTGTACAGGGGAGTACAGTATACTTTAAAACGTCTGATTTATAAGGGTGCAGTGTACAGGGGAGTACATTATACTTTAAAACGTCTGATTTATAAGGGTGCAGTGTACAGGGGAGTACAGTATACTTTAAAACGTCTGATTTATAAGGGTGCAGTGTACAGGGAGTACATTATACTTTAAAACGTCTGATTTATAAGGGTGCAGTGTACAGGGGAGTACAGTATACTTTAAAACGTCTGATTTATAAGGGTGCAGTGTACAGGGGAGTACATTATACTTTAAAACGTCTGATTTATAAGGGTGCAGTGTACAGGGGAGTACAGTATACTTTAAAACGTCTGATTTATAAGGGTGCAGTGTACAGGGGAGTACAGTATACTTTAAAACGTCTGATTTATAAGGGTGCAGTGTACAGGGAGTACAGTATACTTTAAAACATCTGATTTATAAGGGTGCAGTGTACAGGGGAGTACACTATACTTCAAAACGTCTGATTTATAAGGGTGCAGTTTACAGGGGAGTACAGTATACTTTAAAACGTCTGATTTATAAGGGTGCAGTGTACAGGGGAGTACATTATACTTTAAAACGTCTGATTTATAAGGGTGCAGTGTACAGGGGAGTACAGTATACTTTAAAACGTCTGATTTATAAGGGTGCAGTGTACAGGGGAGTACATTATACTTTAAAACGTCTGATTTATAAGGGTGCAGTGTACAGGGAGTACAGTATACTTTAAAACGTCTGATTTATAAGGGTGCAGTGTACAGGGGAGTACAGTATACTTTAAAACGTCTGATTTATAAGGGTGCAGTGTACAGGGGAGTACAGTATACTTTAAAACGTCTGATTTATAAGGGTGCAGTGTACAGGGGAGTACAGTATACTTTAAAACGTCTGATTTATAAGGGTGCAGTGTACAGGGGAGTACAGTATACTTTAAAACGTCTGATTTATAAGGGTGCAGTGTACAGGGGAGTACAGTATACTTTAAAACGTCTGATTTATAAGGGTGCAGTGTACAGGGGAGTACATTATACTTTAAAACGTCTGATTTATAAGGGTGCAGTGTACAGGGGAGTACATTATACTTTAAAACGTCTGATTTATAAGGGTGCAGTGTACAGGGGAGTACATTATACTTTAAAACGTCTGATTTATAAGGGTGCAGTGTACAGGGAGTACATTATACTTTAAAACGTCTGATTTATAAGGGTGCAGTGTACAGGGGAGTACAGTATACTTTAAAACGTCTGATTTATAAGGGTGCAGTGTACAGGGGAGTACAGTATACTTTAAAACGTCTGATTTATAAGGGTGCAGTGTACAGGGGAGTACAGTATACTTTAAAAACGTCTGATTTATAAGGGTGCAGTGTACAGGGGAGTACAGTATACTTTAAAACGTCTGATTTATAAGGGTGCAGTGTACAGGGGAGTACATTATACTTTAAAACGTCTGATTTATAAGGGTGCAGTGTACAGGGGAGTACAGTATACTTTAAAACGTCTGATTTATAAGGGTGCAGTACAGTGGAGTACAGTATACTTTGTTTAGTATACTAAGTTTGATTTTTACTTCACCTGAACACATGGAATTTCTGAGCCAAAATATTATCTTGGGCATATAACATGCAACACTGCCTATATATATCATATAACATGCAACACTGCCTATATATATCATATAACATGCAACACTGCCTATATATATCATATAACATGCAACACTGCCTATATATATCATATAACATGCAACACTGCATGTATGTATATATCATACTGCCTATATGTATACATCATATAACATGCAACACTGCCTGTATATATCATCATCAGATATCTGGTTTGTGATGTAGTGACCCAGGGATTTGCCTTCTTACAGACACCCAAATCAGATAGAAATCTGGGAAGCAGCTCTTTGTCACCTTTAGTTCTCCATATCACAACACTCTTTTTAGCGTTATATTGCACATCACATTTCATCCCTTCCTCAGATCATATATTCAGTGACTGCTGAAGGCAGCACTGCTAGGAGAGAGAATAGCCAAGTCAGCACACATAAGGTGCTTTATCAGTGTTACCAATCATACAACCAGTTTTGCATTCATTTAGTTGTCTGGATAATTCATCCATGTACAAGTTAAACAGATGTGGTGAAAGCAACCCCCCTGACGCCCAGCATTACTTACACCAAACAGATTCAAACAGAAGAATTCAGTCTCATGTACAAACGCACAAATACACACATCTGCACCAAGCTTTGCTTTAAAGCCAAACTGATTATGAGTGGTGTCCAAATAATGAAAATGTGATCAAGTAAAATCACAAGATCTTGGACAGTGCCCTAGCTAAGGCTGTTGGCCTAGTTATCCACACCTCCAACCCTGCCTCCCCGTCCTCAATGACAGACAACACAGGATCAGGCTGCAGTCCATGAGTCATGGAGCCAGTGAATCATCACGTACATACTATTCTGTACTGTACTACATATGACTGCATTTCTTTGGAGCCCTTTTGTTTCTATGGCTCCTCATTGGCAGAAAGCTGTGCAGAGACCGACACTCATTCTCATGCAAAGCTTAATATTTATCAGTCTGATCCTGAGCCAGAAAGAAGCATTAAAGTTCACTTTAAAGTGAAGTGAAGTACTATTGCACTATTCCTGGTACAGTTGCCACCTGTCCTAGTAACTGTGATTGTCCTTCTTTTTGGTAGTCTGTCCCCAAAAACTCTCCCACAACACCAAATGTCCCATTTTTTAATAAGACGCAGTAACATTCTTAGTTGATTATCTTCTCTGCCCATCCACTTACAAGGCTGCGTCTCAAATGCACACTTGTACACTTTCAGTACTGTTTTAGTGCTTAGTGCGTTCACTCTGACAGCCACGGCAAAACTCTGTTGACTGTTTTTTCAAAACTGTATAACGGTGGGCAACTTGGAGACGATGGTGGGAGTTGCACTAACTGTGTTTAAAGCCATTTTTAATCTCCTTTCCCCGTAATGAGCCATGAAGCCATGACGATGATGAAGCTGGTCAATGAACCTGAAAATGCTGCCTGGTGTGCCTTGAAATTTAAACAATAACAATAATTAAAATCATTTTACCTGTTTTATACACCAGGCTACTCACATGCCACTCTCTGACTAAAGTTACCAATCTGATTATTTGTTTGCGTTAGCAATTTAAACAGTCGTTACATCCATACCTCCATACTCCATACATCCATACCTCCACAAAGTGTGAACTAAGAAGATGTGCTCCAGACGGCTCTAAACACTGACGATGCACACTGCGGCAGTAAGTGCACTACATTCCAGGGAATATTTACATTGTTTAACACACTTAACTGTTGTCATGGAACCGTGGTCCAGTCCACAGATTTCCCGTTCCCCAACATTACTGGCTGTGTGCACAGCTCAGAGGCAGCAGATGCAAAGCTATGTCAGAAATGAACCTGGTTCCTGATTGGTCTAGCCCAGATATTGCATGGTTGGTGATGCCACTATACTGAGGTGACATTTTGGAGCTTAATATGCTTGACTTTCGTTTGCTTCATTAATACAATTCTGATGACTATCTGTCAACAACACAGATAGGGAACAAATAGGTCACAGTTTTATATTTTCAATTATATTCTGCCTTTTTTCCCTTCTTGTGCCTTTGTGCTATTCCCTGCAACAAAGTTCAGCTGAACTGAACTGAAAATCAGGTTTATATTGGAAAATGGAAATGAAATGCACACAATGATAGCTTTACTCGATCTATTGCTTCTTCCAGCTCCAATAATGTCTCAGCTTTGAATCGTTTTTATTTAAGTCTCACACTTGTAAATATTGGTGTTTTGTATTTGAACTCTGCTGATGACATTGTTGCCTGTTCTCTGCAGGGCTCAGCAGCTATTGCTTCAAACCTGAGCTCCCACTGCACACTGAGGCCATTGATCTGCTTTGTATCCACACACACACACACACACACTTCTGCATGTGCCCCACACCTAATGATGCATTAATGGCCTGCACAGACCCAGTATGGCACAGAGGTTCAATATTTCAGAGGATGATCTGCATCAGTGGACCAGTGGACCACACCAACCTCTTCACAGCACGCTGCATCAGTGCACCAGTGGACTACAGAGAGAGAAAGAGAGAATGGCCTCATCTGTGCATGCCCATGTAGCAATGGATCCTGGGAAGTATTATCCAACTCTATGCAAATGGACAAAATAACACTATGAAAATGATAAAAAATGATCTGTTTGCAAATGAGAACGATTTATGCATTAGTTCTCACTCATTAGCGAAATGCTTCAATCCAAAATACTAGAAATATATTATACATGTATTCTCTCTATATGATATTACTAATTAGTCAACTTACTTGTTACTATGTAACTCAGTCAATACAAACTTTTTAAAATGCAACAAAACATAACAGCATACAGAGATCAAATCCTGCATGCCAGTCATGTCTCTATGGAACATTCAGGGTCTAAGATCCTCTGTCATTTTTGTGAGTTACGTTGACTGACGAGGAAATTAATGGGATTTCCATTTCCACTGCATTTCAATTTCATTCAGTTTCGTTTCCTCTGACCCAGTGTTTCAGATCCTGCAGTTTCGTTTCCTCTGACCCAGTGTTTCAGATCCTGCAAATGTAGTAACTGCAGAGTCGATGCTAGATGCAGCCGAGAGAGCCTTCATTCTCCCCGTAAAAAGTCATTTAATCATCAAGTGTCTGCAAAGCTGATATCTAACCCTAGAAACGCTGCCTGGTGCCTTTAACCCTAAATTGCTGGGGGAGACTCTGCCTCTGAACTACTTGATAGTTAACAAATGTAGGTCCCTTTAAATGAAGATGTCTGCTAAATGCATTCATGTCAATGTAAATGAAAGTTTGATACACTGGCTTAATTTGCAGTTTTACTTCATTGCACATAAATGATTCTGATGTCTGAGGCAGTGGACAGACTCAGACATGTCCCCTCCACATTTCTCTCTAGTCTTTGTGTCCTCTCACGAGACATGTCCCCTCCACATTTCTCTGTATTCTTTTCATTTTTAGTCTCTTCAGCCATGATTGCTATTTATAGTTTTCCTATTTATAGTTCTTTTTTTGTTTTACCTGCCTCATCTGTTGCAGGGGAAAGTGACACATGCCATACAGCTGTCAATTTATTTGAGTTCTTTTACTGTCGGTGTTCCTGCATGAAGTTCCATTGTGCCAGTGTAGGCGATGCAGACACTCTCAAGCCCAGATGAAGATGTCATTGAACCTGTTGGGAGCTAATGGACCATCAGAATGATCTTGAAAACACAGTTTGAAGGCTGAAAACCTACACTGGATTGCTTTAACATTATTGCCCCCCTTCTAGGACGCACACCTGACTGAAGAGTCCCTGCCATAGCCTACTTGAAATCAAATATGCCCAAACCAAGAGAGTCATACAAGCTGTTTATACCTGAGAAGAACAGTGGATGCAGATATGATTACAAGCAACTTAATGCTTTATCTGTCTGGTGAACCATTTATCACAGTAACTTAACTAATATCGCAAAGTTCAGGTTGTGTGCTTTCACATTCTATACTGTATGGTAGACCATATGCTGTGTGTTACAAAGACTGTGAGTGTCAGGAATGCAATATGCTCAAGTGGTTAAATGATTAAATTGATTAACTAATTTCAAAGTTAATTTTCTCATGAATCGTTTACCACAGCAACTAGTACCATTCAAAAGCTCAGATTATGCACTTTTATGTGATGTGAGTGGTGTGCATGTGTGACTAACACTGTGAGAACAATCCAATGGAGAAAAAATTGGTGTTTTAGAGATGGAGATATGCACAAATTTAAATATGTAACGTAATTTCTAAGTTAATTTTCTTGCGAACTGTTTGCCGGAGCAACTAGCAAATCACACCACGTGTAAATTCAGATTATACTTTTATTTGATATGCAAGATGAATAGTGCAAGAGCAGTTAAACAGTACGGGTGTTGTTTTGGAGAATGACAGACACGTCATTTTAGTTTGAACTGGCAGGCATTGCAGCCTGAACTGATCTCAAATTGCTAATTAAGTGTCTTGAACACTGATAGCTATACCTTAGTATATTACTTTTCTTAACTCTGATTGTTGCTAATTTATCCATATAAATGTTGATGGCCACCACTTCTTGCATTACTTCATTAAGTTAATCTTAATCCTAATGCACAGTTGCACAATTAGGAACTGACATCTTTTATCTGATTAAGTAGTGAGCTACTCCTTAAAACTTACATCACAATGACAGTTTCACTGTAGAACCTTTCCATTTCCTCTCAGTGATTTGACTGCACAAATGTTCCCCCTTTCTTGCTTCCCAGCTTGAGAAAAGTGTTTCTTACAAAGATCTGCAGCGAACTGCCAATCATCAGTATTAGCGAATGAAATTCAAGGGGCACCTGGGGTGGCCAGTCAGATTCCTGGGGAATCCTGTGCTAACCTGGCCCCCCTCTGGCTCCACCCCTGCCAGTGTGTTTAATATGAGGTGTTAGGCTGCTTTGTATTAACATGAATGGCGTGACTTGGTTGGAACTTATTTTGAGCCCAGCTGGATCGCGTTACTTTACGGGACTGGAAAACGTTGGCTGCGCTGTGTCTTACCTTACGCGACTCTGCCCTGCCTTTGCTAGTACCTGCATCATCAGAGGAAACTTTCTACTATCTACTCAGTGAATCCCTAAAGCTCCTGGTTTCCTCTTCTCTTTTCTTTTCTTTCTGTACCCCTGACTCATACTGAAACATGTTGGCAAACTGAAGTGCTAATCAAATGACAGTCCCTTCAGAGTTGTTGACCCCTTGTAGTTTTTACCTTAGAATTTGCTTTCTCAATGTAAATTTCTGTGCAGTCCTAAATTGCCCTCATTCTTGGAAATGTCCTTAAAATACTGTGGCATAACTGCATTCATCACTGATCTGTATTGCCATATGGGCAATGATTCAAGCATAATTAATAAGCATAATGATTCAAGCATAATTAATTAATAAGTATTTGGCCCATTTCATTATTATCTTCCTAACTGTGGGTTGAGACGCCAGTGAGTTTTGTAATGCTCCCTCTCTTACACACCACAGAGAGAGAACTGATCAAATAAACTCTCTCTGCCTATATGCATCTGTGTGTGTTTGTGTGTAAGCATGTTTGTAAATGTATCTGTGCATGTAAGCACACGTGTGTGTTTATGTGCATATTTGTGTGAATACGTGTCTGTGTGCGCATGTGTGTGTGTCTGTGTTAGTAGTGGACCAGGGTAGGTTGTACAGGGCACATGGTGAAGAGGCTACTCTGTGTGAGTGTGTGTCTGCATGTGAGGAAGTCCACAGAGTGTGTGTCACGTGTTTTGTTTATTGATTATGTTTGGGGAGTAGTAATCTCTTAATGATGGGGATTGGGGATGTTGATTTGTGCTAGACTGCTTGTGTACATCTTGCACGGGCATGGTATTGTGTTGTGCTGTGCTAGTCTGTTCCTTAGGGACATCCAGGTGCCTGTCAAGGACCAGTTAAGTGAAGCAACAGGTGTGGGTAATTGACGCCTACATCACGGGTTGGCTACGCTTGCAGTGGAAGGCAGCTGTGGCAAGGATAAAGGGGGCACGTCAGAGGGACCTCGGGTGTAATACCGACTGGAACGAATTCCTGGGTGGCCGCTGCTGGCCACTAAATCCTGCGCGGGACGTGAGACTGTTCTGTGGTTGCTGTAACTGTCATTGTCGGAAAGCCGTGCCGCTGCGTGGCTTGCATTGCTCCGCGGCTTTCGATCCAGTGTAGTATCTGTTCTGAACTGCCGGCATCGAGGGTGAGTGAAGTAAAGCTAAGCGGAACTGTTGAACGCGGCGCGGTGCCCGCTCCTGTGGGAACATTGTTTGCCTGCTTTCGCGGACTACTGTTTGCCTGCTCTTGTGGAACTGTGATTATCCGCTCCCGTTGAACTGTTTGCCTGTTCTTGTGGAATTACTGTTTGCCTGTGGATTTCTTGACCGATATCGTGGAATAATTATGGGTGGTGGTGGTAGCGTAGTGGTTAAGGAACCTGGCTAGCGTGTAAGTAGCCTGAAAAGTTGTGGGTTCGAATCCCGGCTGCCACCGTTGTGCCCTTGAGCAAGGCACTTAACCCTAAGTTGCTCTAGGGGAGACTGGCCCTGAACAATTGATAGTTGATGAGTTGTAAGTCGCTTTGGATAAAAGCGTCTGCTAAATGCATAAATGTAAATGTAAAAAAAATGTAAATTATCGCCTGCTTCTGTAGAACTGCTAATTATTTGCTCCCGTGGATTTACTATTGTTCGCCGCTTCCGTGTTGGGAGCTGTGACGACGCCAGCGTGCGAGGGGGTCTGTGAGCAGCGTCGTGACATCAGCAGCCCCGCCCCCTGCCAGCCTGCCGTCTGCCTTCTACTGAAGAGTAGGGTCGGCTGGAGATGCCGCGGAGCAACTGTAAAGCGACAGTATTGTAGCTCCTCCCAGCAGTTTTTTTTTTTTTTTTTGGTTTATTTTTTTTTCTTTTATTTGGCCGGGAGAGGCCCCGGCCAACGAACATACGTCCCCCCCTCCCTTTCCATCCTGTATGTCTTAAGTGTGTTTGGGGTGTGTGTGTGTGCGTGCGCTGATTATACGGGCTGGAAGGGAGGGCAGAGTCAAATGGGGAAATGCTAGGGGTTCAAGTAGAATTGCGGTGTGGGTGTAACACTACTGTGTACAAAACTTGCTGTGCTCTTAAACTTGTGAATTGCATTGTAAATTTGCTGTGCTCCTAAACTTGTTTGCCGTGTTGTAATTTGGTGTGCATTGCCCTGTGTGAGGGGGTGGGTTTTCTTGCTTGTTTGGATAGCTTGCCCTGAACACTACGCCCTGTATGAGTTTGAGTCCCCTGGTCCAGATAGGTGTTGCACTGTCTTTTTATATTATTTGTAAAAATAAGTGTTTTTCCTGTAAAGCAGTTTGTGTTTTGTGTGTAACTGGGGTTTTCTGCATTTTTCCCAAACGGATTGAAATTGGTCTCATTAAATATTCCACTTGAACCGTTCAATCCACGTTTACATGTCTCAAAGCATTTAATCCAATTGTCACCTTTTGACATCCGCAGTGGTTTCTCACGTTGTCCTTTTGTTTACATCCATCTGACATCCCATCTGTCTGTCTTTGGAATAAATAAACTCCTTGAACTTGATATACAAGGTCTGTATTGTGCTCCATTTGTAACCTCAGCCACATAAAGAGCTATTAAGTTCTTAGCCATTAATTAATGAAGTAAAATTAATCTAATAAATCATTACGTATTACTTCAAATGTCTATGGGAATAGATACATAGAAAGCCTGACCAGGCGTGCCTTCACTTTAAGAGATAAGGGCGTGTACGTGAGGAATTCAGGGCGAGCATGAGCCTAGGAAATCCATAGGGTCCTTCACTGTCACTCACTCGGTCACCGTCACCTGCACACACCTTTTTCCTCCCTGTCCTATGGCTAAAGTCCCTTTAAATCACATGCTTCTTTTTTGAACGGGAGACGCGGAAAGAAGGAGGAATGGGGGTAGATGGATGCGGTGGCACAAACGTCTGATGTCCTCCAAAGCTCCTAACGATTGAAATATTGCAGGACTCTTGGAATATTCTTTTCTGAATGGATTACCTTTTTGCCATACCTTTTTAATTGTGGAATAATATAATGTTGGATTTTCGCGAGCTAGACTTAAATCTGAAGAGGTGAGATCGCTCCTTTTTTCCCCCTGTGTTTGTCAGCCTGGGGTTGGAGAGGCGACTTTTGTTGTGACGGACTGAGATTGCGGATTACCTCTTCTGTGAATTTTTGCGAACTGTTGATCCTTCTTTTTTTCTTTTGTTTTTTTCTTGACAACGCACGGGCGGTGTGCTGGTTTTGGTTATCTTGCTTACGCAATGATTGGACCTTAAGACTCTGCCCTAAAGGCTAATTCTTCTCTTTCTCTCCCTCTCTCACCCACACTTTGCACAACCCACTTAATAAATATTCTCATTGAAAGTATCTTTGAATGCGCGCTCCATGAACCTATAAGAATTGTTGACAACTTGCACAAAGATTGTTACACATTATGGCTAGCTAAAGTTAATGTTAGCAAGGTAGCAGCCAGTTAATTCCACACTTAACAGTCTATGGAATATGAAAGTTACTTTCTAGCACGGTAGCTAGGTTTTTATGGTAAGATAAGCGAAAATACAAACTCATCTGCGATCATTTCTATAACTTTGTGGTGCCGCTAGACTTTTAAGCTATTTCTGCGTATATTTGCATCACCATGCATTTAGCCCTACATCTAGTGTACAGGTACATCTTGTACAGTAAAGGTATACAGCACCTCTCTCAATTTGATTGAAATTTGAGCTCAATCCGATTGGATGGAGTATGTATACAATACATACATCCAATCGATGTGGATAAATGAGGTATTTTGAATCCGATGTAGTGGATAATCAGAATAGAGTGGTCCATGTAAACACGTTCATTCACAACAACAGAGGTCGTTCAGAACATCTCCCAGTCCCACTCCCAGCCTGGCTCCCGATTGGTCATCCAGCGCAATTTAGGATTAGGATTCCTCCTTCGTTGCTGGGGATAATCCTGGGCATTAGGAAACCTGTCACAGTATGTCACAACATACAGTTTTTATCTTAAGTTATGATATGAATTTAATCCTGTGCACAGTAGTATTGTTTATAATCATATATGATACCAACAGATCACTCTTTGAGACTTAAAAAAAAAAAATTGGATGTCTGTAAATTGAGCCAACAGGTAACAAACTTGCCCATTCAAACCTTCAGAAAGAAGAGTTGCACATGGGTAGCCAGCAGAGGGTGGTCTGAAGAGCCGTATAGACCGACAAGCTTTCTGAAACTTTCTGTAGAAATAACGATGTTTTATTTACTCAGTACACAGTATGGACAGACTGGCTACATGCCAGCTCCATCTTATCCTCACAGTTTTCCCTCATGACAAAAAAAGTCATCCCATGCTGAGCCCAAACAGCCTATTTTCCATGATTAAACTGTTAGCATGATTCATCCAAATTGAAAACCATTCAGTGGGCTAGTCTAGCTCCTGGATCCTTGGCACTTCTGGTACGTTATTCATCTAGCTCATGGTAAATTATATTTTTGATGTCTCTAGACTGAAATTGTAGTAGTAACTTGGAAACTCCTCTGCTGTGAACACAGACAAGGCTGATACTGGTGTTAGCATAATATTAGCGATGATAGCTAGCTGCAGTGGATTTCTGCACGCATCACACGAACACTAACTGCATTTACTCTTTTGTTTTACACACACAAACATGAAGTAGTCGGACATGATACTAGGTAGTGTCATGTCTGGGTAAAAATATAGTGCAGCCCTCGTCTTTGATTCTCGATAGATATCTGAGTTTCAGTATATGTCTAAAGGTGTCTGTGTCTCTCTCTGCGTGTGTGTCTGTGTTTATTTATGTGTCTCTGTGTATTTCTATTTGTCTCTGTGTCTTTATATGTCTCTGTGTTTATTTATGTGTCTATGTGAGTCTGTTTGTCTCATGAGTCTTTATTTGTCTCCGTGTCTCTATGTGTCTGTCTTTATTCTTCTGTCTGTATGTTTCTATGTGTCTGCGTGTCTCTAGCTACAGATTGAATATTTTTGCACGTGTCTCATATCTCGTCTTGTAACATGAGCAAAGCTGTATTTCCTGTAAACTATTAACTACTGGAACTGCCACAACTATTTCACTGCTGCTGTGATCATTCCCAACATCTTGCCCACACTCCAGACAACTATGGGACCAAAAAGACTAGTGAGGTGTTAGTCAAAGTTTCGATAGTTTTCTGAGACAATTGACAGCAGTTTGTTTTGCTCACCTTTCATCCTAAATTCGCCTACTCCCAACTTGATGAGTCAGCTTCCTAAATCTATTTCTGAGTTGATTTTAACTACACACTAAACTATGCACTAAAAGATTAAATGTGCACGTCACATGACCACATAACGTCTGATCAGATTGGAATGTTAAGCAGAAGATAGGTCTTTTTTAATTGGAATACACTTACTTGAAATGACAAAAACTGTCCATGTAAACGTGGCTTATGAGTCTCTGTGTGTCTCTCTGGCCCCCCGGCCACTCCATTCCTCCAAGGAACATCGTCTAGCACTGCCAACACCTCACATAGGCCAATCCAGACTCTTAGCCCTGGTGGGAGTGTACCAGCGCTCTCCACCTTCTTTTTCAAGATCCAGCTCCTCTGAAAGTATCTCTTGGCTTAGAACTTCTAACTACCTGGAATGCACTTTCAATGCCCCCCTACTCCCTCTCCACTGCACTTTCATCTCCTGCCAATTTCCTGTTAGCAAGTTGCACTCTTAGTAAGGTTTTAAATTGTGTTGTAGCTTGAACGTTAATCCTCTTTTTGTAAGTCGCTTTGGATAAAAGCATCTGTTAAATGCATAAATGTAAATGTAACCCTATATTTGATGAATCCAAATAATTAAAAAAAAAGAATAATATTTAAAGAAATTTAGTAGCAAACATAAGGTTGCTATGTGTGTTTGTGATGTCGGAAGAAACTGTGTGTGCGATTAATAAGCAGTTTGGACGCCTGCAGAGAGTAGTAGAAGGAGGCTAAATCTATTTTAAAGACTTTCATTTTCCACTGCTTTGACAACAGCATGGAAGAAGGTAAATCCACCAAGAGTTGTTTTTAATCATTTAAATGTTTGACACTCCTGTTCTGCACAAAATGGGGAGGCAGGTCTGGTTCTACTCTGCATAAACAGGCCTGACACTGATGTTGGCTGTAGTAGATAGCACCGCACACAAAAAAGCATGATGCTCACTTGAGTGTTGATTTTCTCCAGGCTGCAGAGTCATTCTATCACAACAGTTTTCTTAAATGGGCAGGAGGATTTGGAGATTATGATTCTGTGTCCAAAATGTAAATCCATTGCTCAGAAGAATAAAAGCTTTCAAATAGTCTGTGAAACTGTGGGGTTCTGCCATAGGCCTCAGTGTTCCAGACCATGCCTCTGCACTGCATAAAGGGGCATTAGTGCCCCCCTCCCACATGCAATCATGGTTCCAGGAAGTGGCTCGTCATGAATGTCTTGCTCCATCTATGTTCCATTTTTGGCCATACTACATACCGCATACCTCTTCTGCCAGCTGGTGCCTTGCTCCTGTCATACCTTAACGTCATGTGGCATCTGGGGAAGATTCGTCAACCATGAATGTGGTACAGTTCATTTTCTTGCTTACTGCTTAAAAAAGTAAAGGAGAATTCTGGAACTTTAAATGTCTGATTAATTGTGATTAATCATGATTAACTTAAATTTTCTATTGTGATTAATTAAGAATTTTTTTTTAATTGATTGACAGCACTAATAGTAACCTATTCTTTAGAAGTCAGTGGATAACACCTGGTATGGAGACTCCACAGCCACAGTACTTCGGGTGAAAATCCCTAGTATGGAGATTTTTCGTATGGAGAATTCCACAACCAGAGTACTCTGCAGAGAGCCCTATGTTCAGCTGAATGCACCATCACAGCCAGAGTACTCTGTGGAGAGCCCTATGTTCAGCTGAATGCACCATCACAGCCAGAGTACCCTGCGGAGAGCCCTATGTTCAGCTGAATGCACCATCACAGCCAGAGTACTCTGCGGAGAGCCCTATGTTCAGCTGAATGCACCATCACAGCCAGAGTACTCTGTGGAGAGCCCTATGTTCAGCTGAATGCACCATCACAGCCAGAGTACTCTGTGGAGAGCCCTATGTTCAGCTGAATGCACCATCACAGCCAGAGTACCCTGCGGAGAGCCCTATGTTCAGCTGAATGCACCATCACAGCCAGAGTACCCTGCGGAGAGCCCTATGTTCATCTGGTGGGGGCAAAGCGGCTGGGATGAAATGAGCGAGGAGGACGTGTGGTAAGAGAGGTGTGATAAATGAGAGGGTTTTCATTTCTCATTTATTTGTTTGTTTATTTATTTTGTTTGTTTCCTGGGCACAACATGACTCATAAAAAAGAAAAGCACATTTGCGTTGAGCTGCACTAGAGGCTTGGGGGTTACAGGCAGCCTGCTGCAATGATGGATGGTGCAGCAAACACATACACACACACACACACACACTCACACACACACGTGCATAAATGTAGAGTATATATTAAACACATATGCAGACTTGCAGATATGCAGGCACATGTGTGTATAATATGCCCCTAATACCCTAAAATAGTGACACTCAGGGTTTAGGTATAACCCTTACCCTATACACACACACACACACACACACACTCTCACTGGTGTTTAGGTATAACCCTTACCCTATACACACACACACACACACACACACTCTCACTGGTGTTTAGGTATAACCCTTACCCTATACACACACACACACACACACTCTCACTGGTGTTTAGGTATAACCCTTACCCTATACACACACACACACACACACACACACACTCTCACTGGTGTTTAGGTATAACCCTTACCCTACACACACACACACACACACACACTCTCACTGGTGTTTAGGTATAACCCTTACCCTATACACACACACACACACACACACACACACTCTCACTGGTGTTTAGGTATAACCCTTACCTACACACACACACACACACACACTCTCACTGGTGTTTAGGTATAACCCTTACCCTATACACACACACACACACACACTCTCACTGGTGTTTAGGTATAACCCTTACCCTATACACACACACACACACTCTCACTGGTGTTTAGGTATAACACTTACATTTAAGCATTAAGCAGACGCATCCAAAGCAACTTACAAAAAGAGGATTAACATTCAAGCTACAACACAATTAAAAACCTCAGTGGAGGGAGAGTGGGAGGTGCAGGAGTGTAATAAAAGTGCAATGGAGGGAGAGTGGAGGTGCATTGAGAGTGCAGGAGTGTAATAAAAGTGCAATGGAGGGAGAGTGGAGGTGCATTGAGAGTGCAGGAGTGTAATAAAAGTGCAGTGGAGGGAGAGTGGAGGTGCATTGAGAGTGCAGGAGTGTAATAAAAGTGCAATGGAGGGAGAGTGGAGGTGCATTGAGAGTGCAGGAGTGTAATAAAAGTGCAGTGGAGGGAGAGTGGAGGTGCATTGAGAGTGCAGGAGTGTAATAAAAGTGCAGTGGAGAGAGAGTGGAGGTGCATTGAGAGTGCAGGAGTGTAATAAAAGTGCAGTGGAGAGAGAGTGGAGGTGCATTGAGAGTGCAGGAGTGTAATAAAAGTACAATGGAGAGAGAGTGGAGGTGCATTGTAAGTGCAATTCAGGTAGTTAATCCAAGAGATATTCTAGTCTGGATTAACCTGTGTGAGTTGTTGGCAGTGCTAGACAACGTACTTTGGAGAAACGGAGTGCCCAGGGTGTAACATAGGGCTTTATTAGATACATCAATCACCCTTTGAATTTGATGTGAGCGGCTGAGGGTAGCCAGTGGAGTTCAGTGAACAGAGGTGTGATGTGTGCTCTTTTTGGCTGGTTTAGATCATCTGTCACAGTGTCACAGCACAGGCTGGACGTCCTGTAAGAAGGGCGTTGTAATCATCAATGCAAGAGATAACCAAGGTCTGTACTTAGAGCTGGGTTGCATGTTGGGTTGGGTACGGCCTGATCTTCCTAATGTTGAATAGAGAGAATAGAGAGCGACGGACAGCTGGTCATCAAGCATGACATCCAGGGTTTTTATCGTCATCTGATGTTGTGATGTATGCTTTTCTTGGCTAACAGTTCAGTTTGGGAGCGGTTCAGTTGGAGGTGATTCTGTTATTATTATATCATTATAGATTCTCAATTATATTATATTCATACAGCGCTTTTTACAATAGTATTGTCTCATGGCGCTTTACAGCAAGGAGCACCCAAGAGCAACAGGGGCAGGAAAAACTCCCTTGTGGTTGTTAGAATAGGAAGAAACCTTGGGCAGACCCATAGCTCAAGGGGCCGACCCAACTGCCAGGGGTCATGCAGGAAAATTACAACAGTAGTCATCATGATAGGCTACAATTTGTCCAATGATTTTAGCTGAGCATCATAATTATTTCAAAATATTATGGTAAACATTATGGTAGTCAAGCCATAGGTGGTTCAAAAGTTATGGCTGGACAGTGCAGTAGCAGTAGGCTTAGTGTCAAAGTGAAGGAGTGAGATCCATCATGGGGGTAACATTGGGAGGGTCCATTTTGACAGTGCCATTATGGGGAGGGTCCGTCGCAGGGCCTCTAGGATATGTCAGAAAGACAGAGATTTGTGTTTGAATCAAGGAGTCACCTGGAGGAAAGGACAGATAGAACTGGATATCATCTGCATACAGTGATGGGAGAAGTTGAAGTGAATGATCCAACCCAATCAGGTGGTCTACATGGCAAAGAGAAGGGGCCCCAGCACTGAGCCTTGGTACTGTGGTGAGGTGGTCTTTGCCCTAGCCATGACATTGCAAGATTGCTCAGATGTGGCCACTTTTGAAGCCAGATTGGTTAGAATCAAGGAGGTTGTGCTGAGAGAGAAATTCTGTGACCTGTTTGAAGACGGTTTTGGAAAGGAAGGGAAGATGAGAGACAGGCTGGTAGTTCTCCACTTGAGTGGGAGCAAGGGATGTTTTTTTGAGCAGCGGACAAGAAGAAGGACAGCTGTCTGTAAGAAGCTTAGACACATCGTCCTCTGAGAGAGAAGTGAATGAAGAAAAAGAAGCAGTTGGTTTAGAGAAGCTCAGAGAAAGAAGCTTTGAAGAAGGGTGAGGCAGGGTCTGTGTAGGTGGGTCAGAGAACTGACTGAAGAAAGGTGAGGCAGGGTCTGTGTAGGTGGGTTAGAGAACTGACTGAAGAAGGGTGAGGCAGGGTCTGTGTAGGTGGGTCAGAGAACTGACTGAAGAAGGGTGAGGCAGGGTCTGTGTAGGTGGGTCAGAGAACTGACTGAAGAAGGGTGAGGCAGGGTCTGTGTAGGTGGGTTAGAGAACTGACTGAAGAAGGGTGAGGCAGGGTCTGTGTAGGTGGGTCAGAGAACTGACTGAAGAAGGGTGAGGCAGGGTCTGTGTAGGTGGGTCAGTGAACTGACTGAAGAAGGGTGAGGCAGGGTCTGTGTAGGTGGGTCAGAGAACTGACTGAAGAAGGGTGAGGCAGGGTCTGTGTAGGTGGGTCAGTGAACTGACTGAAGAAGGGTGAGGCAGGGTCTGTGTAGGTGGGTCAGTGAACCGGCTACTAATTGCTGCAACTTTGTCAGTTAAAATGCAGCAAAGATGTCAGCTGTGAGGTTGGTTACTGCTGATCCAACTGCTAGATGACCACTGAAATATCCTTTATTGCACTCACACACACACACACAAACACACTCACACACACACACACACACACACACACACACACACACACAAACACACTCACACACACACACATGCCTACAGTAGGGCAGGACAAATGAAGAAAGGTGGAGATGTAGAACATATACACCCTCTCTCTCTCTTTCTCACACACACACACACACACACACACACACAGTTAAAGGAAAGTGGAAATGTAGAACATTTGTTTGACATTGTATGATTCTGATTTGTGTGAATGAGCGAGTGTGTGTGTGTGAGTGTCAGTGCAATAAAGGATATTTTAGTGGTCAACTAGCAGGTCAGGTGTTTGTGTGGGTGAGCGAGTGTGTGTGTGTGTGTTTGTGTGGGTGAGCGAAAGTGTGTGGGTGTGTGTTTGTGTGGGTGAGTGAGAGTGTGTGTGTGTGTTTGTGTGTCTTTCCAGCGAGGCCATTTTAGGCAGTCTTAGACAGTGGGCGGGGAGGATGACCTCCCTGAACCTTAACCTTTGACCTCCCCACCATCCCTTACTGTCTGTCCAGGGGACACTTGAGGTCGTAGGTCAGTAGTGAGGACTGCTGCGCGCGCACACACAAACACACACACACTCACACACACACTCTACTGTGGACTGGCTCATTGAGAACACTAGAAGTGGCAGGTCAGAGCAGAAAATCATCAGTCAGGTCACAGATAAAAACATGGAGACTCCCAAGTGTGTGTGTGTGTGTGTGGATATGCACACTTCTCCCAGGGTTCCTCTCAAAGGCAACAAACACCCTATTTACATTTGTAAATGACACACACACACACACAGAGAGAGACACACACACACTCAAACTCTCTCTCCCTCTCTCATTCACTTCAACATGCTAACACTCACACTCACACATTTTTTTGGGGAAAGGCCCTAAGGCCGGACATGTACAAACACACACACACCTCCTTCTCTCTTTCTCTCTCTCTCTCTCTCTCACACACACACACACAGACACAGCTCTAAACAGACAGAGCTTTGAGGTCCAGTGCCCCTCAGAAGTGCATAAGGGGAATCACAGCACAGCTGCCCTCAGAGATCCATTCTGATCTCACAGAGAACTACAGTTCTCCCAGAAAGATGGTCAAATATTTCATGGGAACAGGTGATACAGAGTTATTCAAATAGAGGCCTTTGGTGTAGGCCCCTCCGTGGTTCAGGATTACGAGAATCTTAACCCAGCAGATCCTGCCTAATTTAAGATGGCAGGGGTGCAGCCTACCCCCCAAAATAAAGTAAAGATACCCACCATAGACGAAGTCAAAGAGGCATTCTGTTTGAAGGCAAAAGAAAACATTACATCACGTGAAAAGAAGTTTAAACAAAGTGATGAACAGCATTTGTGGTTAAACAAATAGACCCTGATTAGCGAAGCAGTGCGGAGAGGCGGGGGCAGGGTGTTGTCCACTGTCCCAGAGAACCCTAGCAACCACAGTGGGATCCATTTCATACAGAGCAATAGAGGCATCTCTGAGGGCAAGAGGGAACTCAACTGGCCATGAGTCAGTGAATAGATCAAGAGAATCATTGTAAAATAAAGAAATGCCATTGCACTTGGAGAGGAGATGCGACCAGAATTTAAGATCCGACTTGCAACCTTCATCAAGGCAAACTCTGTCGCTCAAATTTTGACTGAATGAGCAGAAGGCAGGAAATGAAGGAGCCACTTTGCGGAATGATGCACATAGCATCTAACGGGGAAAAAGAATTCAGACAACAAGGTAGCGAGATTAATGTCTACCTAGAACAATATTGGAACACAACAGCTGGGACGCGGTCGCTGCGGCTGGAGGAACAAATCTTCTACCCAGAGGTTTGGTGGGGACTGCAGTCTGCAGGCTAAAAGTAGGCAACGCTGAAGAGGCCAGAGCGGAAAGAATAGTAGGGCCAGCGACTGAGGCCAAGGGAAGTGTTTGGGAACACAGAGGTCGAGGGAAACACGCTTTGGGGATTTTGAGCGCATTCTACGGCATCCAGACGCCGAGTTATATCCTTAAAAGAGTCTGTGAGGGAGCGCAGGGTACTGAATAATCCAGGCTTGTCAGAAGGGGAGCTGGCAGAGATGGATGTAGATGGCTTGTCTGCCCTCCTAGAGCATTTTGCAAGCTGAGTGGTTGAAGATTTGACAACTCTGAAGAAAGACAGAGATTGCCTGAGTATCTCCTGATTTATTCCCAGATGTGAAGTCGTCTCTGCTGATGGATCTGCGCTGCCTAAACCTGCTCTCTAGACAATAATGGATAATGGCATCATTTTTAGATTGGTGGGGTCAAAAATATCAATTCATTAGAATATGCATTCCTCAGATTAATATTCATGAACCTGTCTGTGTGCGTGCGTGTGTGTGTGCGTGCGTGCGTGCGTGTGTGTGTGCGTGTGTGTGTCTGGATCCCATCGGCGACAAACTCATTTATGGTTGAAGGAGTGAAAAAGGCATGGTGAGCAAGCAAACACGTTCATTATATACTATAAAACAGCTATGAAGTATACTATACTATTGTATGCTATATTACTGTAAAGTAGCAACTATAAAGTATACTATACTACTGTATGCTATACTACTATAAAATAACAACTATAAAGTATACTATACTATTGTATGCTATACTACTATAAAGTAGCAACTATAAAGTATACTATACTACCGTATGCTATAGTACTATAAAATAGCAACTATAAAGTATACTATACTACTGTATGCTATACTAATATAAAGTAGCAACCATAAAGTATACTATACTGTTGTATGCTATATTACTATAAAATAGCAACTATACTATACTACTGTATGCTATACTACTACAAAGTAGCAACTATAAAGTATACTATACTGTTGTATGCTATACTACTACAAAGTAGCAACTATAAAGTATACTATACTGTTGCATGCTGTACTACTATAAAGTAGCAACTATAAAGTATACTATACTGTTGTATGCTATACTACTACAAAGTAGCAACTATAAAGTATACTATAATGTTGTATGCTATACTACTATAAAATAGCAGCTATAAAGTATACTATACTGTTGTATGCTGTACTACTACAAAGTAGCAACTATAAAGTATACTATACTGTTGTATGCTATACTACTACAAAGTAGCAACTATAAAGTATACTATACTGTTGTATGCTGTACTACTATAAAATAGCAACTCTAAAGTATACTATACTGTTGTATGCTATACTACTACAAAGTAGCAACTATAAAGTATACTATACTGTTGTATGCTATACTACTACAAAGTAGCAACTATAAAGTATACTATACTGTTGTATGCTGTACTACTATAAAATAGCAGCTATAAAGTATACTATACTGTTGTATGCTATACTATACAAAGTAGCAACTATAAAGTATACTATACTGTTGTATGCTGTACTACTATAAATAGCAACTATAAAGTATACTATACTGTTGTACGCTATACTAATATAAAGTAGCTTGCCATCATGTCACAATGAGAACTGAATTCTGCATTTCCACCAACCTCTACAAATTCAGTTTAGAATCAGTGCTTTTGGAATCAAAATACGCTGATACGTGTCATCACTTTTTAGCGTCTAGCCTGCTAAAAGCACTTCATAATAAAGTTCAGACCAATCACAGCACAAGATTTGTTTCCTTTCACCCTCCCGTCCATCGGGGCTGACAGAGGTGACAGTGGCAGCGCTGACCTCTCGAGTCCCTGACCCCAACCAGACGTCTTCGCGTCAGTTATGAGCTTCTTTGTGTAGTAGGGCCACCAGAAGCTGAGACTAGGGGGTGCCACCGCGTGAACAACCCTGGGCCTCGACCTCTGTAGGGCCCCCGGCTGATTGTTTTTTTTTTTTTTTTTTTTTTTTAGAACAAATCAATGCGTTGTGTCATTCACATTGCTTAATCACGCCACCGTACTGCCAAGCTTTGAGAGTCTCTTCATAGCCTTCTTCTTTCACTTCACGCCACTTGAGTCACAGACTGATATTACCTGCTGTAGCCTATGCATCTTACAAAAACATCTGCATTGTCCAGCAGTGTTGAAATAGAGGCTATACGCCATATTTTGGACACAATAAATGCAGAGTCTGAAAAGCAGCCAACACTTTATACACAAACCTCTTGTAATAAATCTAGCAAAAGTCGTCAGTTTTTTCACACAAGCACAGCTGCAGTGTCTGCAGGTAGAAATGACATGAAAGGGGCTTCAATCAACAGAGACAGTCAAAAACCAAAAACAAGTAGACCATTTTAACTTAACCAAATCTAACCCAGGCTATATTTGAGTAAATTTGTCCTAGAAATATTTAATTTAACTGCCTTGGGCACAGGAAGTCAGACTCCCCAACAATGGCTCTTGTGAAAAACTTGAAGACTGAAGCATTCTGATGGCATAGCGTGGTATCAAAACAAACAGGAGACCTACCGATTCTAATGATGTGCACAATTTATTTGTGTTATTAGCGGTTCCCAAGTAATCCGGTGTTACAATCAGCCTTGGATTCAAAGAGTTAAGCCCACTATATTTGTGATGGGTTATATTTGTGATGGGTTATATTTGTGGTGGGTTATATTTGTGGTGGGTTATATTTGTGATGGGTTATATTTGTGGTGGGTTATATTTGTGATGGGTTATATTTGTGATGGGTTATATTTGTGGTGGGTTATATTTGTGATGGGTTATATTTGTGGTGGGTTTGCCTTTGATGTTAAGACGGCTTGGGTACTGATGGCTCTAGTCAGTGGCATTTATTGATGTTCGAAATGGGGCCAATCCAGTTGGTTCCTTCTAACATTGCCAAAACTGTGGTTGCTAGGTCCTTCCCACTTGTAGCGAAGCATTGAATCACCAGGCCAGTGGTAAGTGAGCTGCTGGAAAAGTGTGCATTGTGTCCATTTTTAGAATATTTGTAAATTATAACATTAGTTATAATCCATTTTACAGGATTGAGCGAATGTTCATTCTGGTCTCATATCTGTTTCAGTATCCTGCCAGTTCTTCCCTGGTTGTTGGTCCTCTAAGTGGCATGTTGCCATGGAGACCCACCTTGTCTAGGGGTTTCTATGTCTCATCTGTTCATCACCACCATGTGACCGATAGCCTAGTTAATTGTATGGTACTTTATTTATGAGTGTAAGTGAGGCTTTGTTTTCTGTCTTCTGTGTGTGTGTGTGTGTGTGTGTGTGACCAGTTGTGTGCTCCACTCCAGCAGAAGTACATGTGCCTAGTTATGAAAGATGAGTCACTGTTACTAGACTGGTTCTCACACATACTGATCTGCTATTTCAAATTCCATGTCATCTCCAGCTTCCATGAGGCAAAGATCAGAATGCCTCTGCAGGCACTGGATATGTCAACAACCAATCAGATCAATGACTGCAGAGAGAAGAGAGAGAAACAGGAAGAAGTGGAGAGTGGCCAGCTGCACAGCAGATCAGTATGTGTGGGAGCTAAGCTACACTGTTACCATAGTAACTTTTAGAATATTATTAGTAAATCCATAGTGTCTGAATTGAGTGTTAGTGGCTTAATGGTTCATGCATCTGTGCTCTCCCTTCCTGTCTTCCTGTGGCACAGGGGCTGTATGGCAGTGGGTGGAATTCAATGATCCCTCACTTCCCTGCTGCAAATTTACAGACATTATTACCCAGCTGTTATGTTACACATGGTTCCAATAATTAAACTTACATGCATTTCACTTGAGAAACAGGAAAAATTCTGTTCAGGAAAAACTGTTTTTTTAAATTACGTGCAAATTCATGCAAGCCCCTGATAATTAACCATAATTTAAAATGTAATCATAATATCAAGATTTATGACCATACTTAAAATCTACCATTTGTTTTTGTAATTTTGAGGTGAAATCTGTTACTTTTACAACCTTTAAGATTATTTTTAAAGTTTATCCTAAATGATAAGGCAGTTTCTGCCATCAACATGTTCTCACTGTGAAACCTGAATGAAACTATAATATATTGTAGAATTAATATGCATGTGTGCAGACTGACAGGGAGGCGATGAGGCATTAAGAGATGATGGTAAATTAATATGCATGTGTGCAGACTGACAGGGAGGCAATGAGGCATTAAAGCATCACAAGATGATGGTACATCTCCCCTTAATAAAGTGATATTAGAAAATTAATGTCATAAGCTACAGCGTCCTCAAACAAATCAACCACTGTATGGAGGAAGGCCTGACTTGGTCTGACTAACCTGCAGCTTTTAGCATCCTTTGAGCTGAATGTATTTGGGCATGGACATCGTTAGACTGGAGCCCCCTAAAATATCCGCAAGCCCCCCTACTCTGAGTTGTATGGGTGTACTCTCAGAGTGCACGTTTCCTGAGAGTTGCTCTATACTTTTCCAAAACAACTTGGTGCTGCCTGAGCTTATACTATAATATCATAAAGAAATTGCTTTAGCTTTCCTAAGTTCCCTAATTACTTTATTCCTAAGGCCTTGAAATATGGAGTCATCGAATTCAAGCCCTGATTGTAATGATTTGTTTAGGGCCGCATTCCAATCTTTCGATAACTGACGTAATTTGTCATTAAACCTCTTCAATTTGAATTTTTGGTCATTTTTATTTGTGATTCTTCGGTGAACTTAGATATAAGTTGTTTAACAGTATTCATTAAGTCCTTACTAGCCTGCTCACAGTCTTTGTCGTTAACTACACTTTCCCAGTTTGTTGGTCTGATCTCATTTTCTAGGCTTTGGGGGTATGTGATGGGTATCTAGGCTTGGCGGTATGTGATGGGTATCTAGGCTTGGGGGTATGTGATGGGTATCTAGGCTTGGGGGTATGTGATGGGTATCTAGGCTTGGGGGTATGTGATGGGTATCTAGGCTTGGGGGTATGTGATGGGTATCTAGGCTTGGGGGTATGTGATGGGTATCTAGGCTTGGGGGTATGTGATGGGTATCTAGGCTTGGGGGTATGTGATGGGTATCTAGGCTTGGGGGTATGTGATGGGTATTTTCTCCCCTCTACTGTAGGTCTGTTCCTGTAGCTGTTCTTTGATAACTGTCTCGCCACAAGAGTGAGATTATGGTCTGTCATGCCTGTGCTTAGCTTGTATGTTTTAGATATACGTTCCAATTAATTTGGTTATTTGAGGTTTTGGTTATTCTGGTGTATATATAATCTGAGTCAAATTAAATGTATTAGCAAAGCACTTTTTTCTTTGAGTTTTATCCAACCAATTCAGATTGAAGTCACCCATCAGGAGTACTTCTTTACCATTCTAAGATTAAAATATTGCAGATAGTTTATCAAAGAACGTGTCATCTTCATTTGGTGGTGAATATAAAACATCAATGATTGATAGTCCCCCAGCCCATTCAGCATTGGCAAATTCAAGGTGTGCACTGAATCCGTTCCTTAACAGAGATCATGACCCCACCTTCTTTGAGGTCTTTATGGTCACGTCTGGAGACATGGGATTGATAGGCAGCACTAAGATCCAATGGGATTAATATTGATATATATCCATTATCAGATGCGATAAGGAGGTCTTCGAAGACTTTATTAAGGGCTGATTCTGTACTATGATTAGCTCTGAAGCCTGACTGGAAGGTTTCCTGGATATTATTTTCATTTAAGAAGCTACAGATTTGCTTAGAACTATTTTTTCAAGTATTTTTGATACAAATGGGAAGTTAGATATGGGTCGGTAATGAGACAGGACATCAGGTTCAAGGTTGGGTTTTCAATAGATGGTTTTATAATAATTTATAATACTGAGCAACTTAGGTTAACTGCCTTTCACAAGGGCACATTGGTGGTAGCCGGGATTCAAACCCCCAGTCTCTAATCTAGAAGCATGCTAGCAGTAAGCATGCTGAGAAGAGCAAAGACATCATTTCTGATAAACTGGTGGGTGTAAATGAATCAAGGTCTGCTGGTTGGATGCTGCTGCTCAGACCTTCTGAAAACTCTGACCAAACATTGTAGGAATGTTGCAATGAGGTTGAGGTACGGTTGTAATGACACAAAGACAAAGGCCAGTGTTGAAGATAAGGATGAATTGTTTTTTATCAATCATGACCTTGGCTGCTCGCATCAAATTCAAGGCACTAATGGTGGCCTACAGGGTGACTGATGGTTCTGCTCCCATCTACCTGAATACTCTCCTAAAGCCCCTTGTCACCCGCCGACCACTTCGCTCCTCTAAGGAACGTTATCTAGCACGGCCAACACCTCGCGCAGGTCAGTCCAGACTCTTCTCATGTTTGGTCCCACGCTGGTGGAATGACCTTCCAAGTGCTACCAGATCAACTGATACCCTCTGCACCTTCAAGAAACTCTTGAAGACCCAGCTCCTCCAAGAATACCTCCTGGCCTAAATTTTGAGAATGCACTTAACATCTTATACTTAATTTCTCTTTTATACTGCACTTTTTATTACACTATTGCACTTTCTATTCAAAATAGTGCAGTTTTTATGTTAGCAATATGCACTCTTTGTTAGTTTGGTTTATTGTGTTGTAGCTTGAATGTTATCCTCTTTTGTAAGTCGCTTTGGATAAAAGCTTCTGCTAAATGCATAAATGTAAATATAAATGTAAAATGACCTGAATTACGGTTGTGGTCTTTGGTGTGTGTGTGTGTGTGTGAGAGAGAGAGAGTGTGTGAGAGAGAGAGAGATGAATGAGAGGACTGAGGTTCTGGACAGGGCACATTATGTTTTAATGACCCCTATTAGAAGTTTGGAGACTATAATGATGACCATGACTCATGTGCCAGCCAATTTGTCAGAGACTGAAGACACACACACACACACACACACAAACAGACCTGTGGATGTCACAACCTTGCCCTCTTTGGCCGTTGAATCTCCTCCACTTGCCAACATGCTGCTATACAGGAGGCTCATATTTATAAAACACACACAAACACACACACGCGCGCCCGCACGCACACACACACGCACACACACACACACATACACACACACACATACACACACTTCTGGCTCATATTTATAAAACACACAAACACACACACACACACACTTCTGGTGATCCTGCTGATCAGTAAGAGCCTCGTATTTCTAATGATCCTTAAATGGCTCACAGCTAAATAGTGGAACCATCAGGCACACACACACACACTCACACACACACACACACACACACACACACACACTTCTGGTGGTGACCCTGCTGATCAGTAAGAGCCTCGTATTTCTAATGATCCTTAAATGGCTCACAGCTAAATAGTGCACCTCCCCTCACACACACTACCTCCCCTCACACACTACCTCCCTCACACACACTACCTCCCCTCACACACACTACTACCTCCCCTCACACACACTACCTCCCCTCACACACCACCTCCCCTCACACACACTACCTCTCCTCACACACTACCTCCCCCCACACACACCTCCTCTCCTCACACACCACCTCCCTCACACACACTACCTCCCCTCACACACCACCTCCCTCACACACACTACCTCCCCTCACACACACTTCCTCCCCTCACACACCACCCTCCCTCACACACACTACCTCCCCTCACACACCACCTCCCCTCACACACACTACCTCCCCTCACACACACTTCCTCTCCTCACACACCACCTCCCTTCACACACACTACCTCCCCTCACACACCACCTCCCCTCACACACACTACCTCCCCTCACACACCACCTCCCCTCACACACACTACCTCCCCTCACACACACTACCTCCCCTCACACACACTACTACCTCCCCTCACACACACTACCTCCCCTCACACACCACCTCCCCTCACACACACTACCTCTCCTCACACACTACCTCCCCTCACACACACTTCCTCTCCTCACACACCACCTCCCCTCACACACACTACCTCCCCTCACACACCACCTCCCCTCACACACACTACCTCCCCTCACACACACTTCCTCCCCTCACACACCACCTCCCCTCACACACACTACCTCCCCTCACACACCACCTCCCCTCACACACACTACCTCCCCTCACACACACTTCCTCTCCTCACACACACTACTACCTCCCTCACACACACTACCTCCCCTCACACACCACCTCCCCTCACACACACTACCTCTCCTCACACACTACCTCCCCTCACACACACTTCCTCTCCTCACACACCACCTCCCCTCACACACACTACCTCCCCTCACACACCACCTCCCCTCACACACACTACCTCCCCTCACACACCCTTCCTCCCCTCACACACCACCTCCCCTCACACACACCCCCTCCCCTCACACACCACCTCCCCTCACACACACTACCTCCCCTCACACACACTTCCTCTCCTCACACACCACCTCCCCCACACACACCTCCCTCACACACCACCCCCCCTCACACACACTCCCTCCCCTCACACACCACCTCCCCTCACACACACTACCTCCCCTCACACACACTACCTCCCCTCACACACACTACTACCTCCCCTCACACACACTACCTCCCTCACACACCACCTCCCCTCACACACACTACCTCTCCTCACACACTACCTCCCCTCACACACACTTCCTCTCCTCACACACCACCTCCCCTCACACACACTACCTCCCCTCACACACCACCTCCCCTCACACACACTACCTCCCCTCACACACACTTCCTCCCCTCACACACCACCTCCCCTCACACACACTACCTCCCCTCACACACCACCTCCCCTCACACACACTACCTCCCCTCACACACACTTCCTCTCCTCACACACCACCTCCCTTCACACACACTACCTCCCCTCACACACCACCTCCCCTCACACACACTACCTCCCCTCACCACACTACCTCTCCTCACACACACTACCTCCCTCACACACACTACCTCCCCTCACACACCACCTCCCCTCACACACACTACCTCCCTCACACACACTACCTCCCCTCACACACACTACCTCCCCTCACACACTACCTCTCCTCACACACCACCTCCCCTCACACACTACCTCTCCTCACACACCACCTCCCCTCACACACACTACCTCTCCTCACACACCACCTCCCCTCACACGCTACCTCCCCTCACACACACCACCTCTCCTCACACACACTACCTCTCCTCACACACACTACCTCCCTCACACACACTACCTCCCCTC
>PYXC01001896.1:65000-70000 GCA_015244755.2 Tenualosa ilisha | reverse complement strand
AGTATTACTGTGTACACACACATGCACCTCTAGTGAACTTTGCAGATGCACTCCTAGTCTCTCCAAATGCATTCCCCACCCCCTCCATACACACACACACACACACAGTGATTTAGATGAATATGCATGTTGCTGTCAGGCAGAGAAATCTGAGGAACCATCTGACCTTGGGTTTGCTTAGCGATTTAGCAGTAGCGGTAGCTAGCATGCTAATCCCAATTTAGACATGAGTTGAGGACAGTATTTGCAAATAATGCTTCCCAAACCAAAAGCATCGCAAAACTGTAAAGTTCAGAATATTTTATGTCTTGTTTGTAGCTCACTACATCTGTGTGATCATTACAGTGATTCTGATGTTAGCAAAAAATATGCAGTGAATCATTTTTTATATATAGAAGGGCTTGTCCATAACTCCAACACAACGCCATGGTATTGGTATGATGCAAATGATTATGTGAAAAGCTTCATAAAATTAGTTCTACAACCACCAAGACACTGCACTATGGCAGTGTCTTGGTGTTGTAGGAACAGTAAAGTGCTGTACTATGGCAGTGTCTTGGTGTTGTAGGAACAGTAAAGTGCTGCACTATGGCAGTGTCTTGGTGTTGTAGGAACAGTAAAGTGCTGCACTATGCCAGTGTCTTGGTGTTGTAGGAACAGTAAAGTGCTGTACTATGGCAGTGTCTTGGTGTTGTAGGAACAGTAAAGTGCTGTACTATGGCAGTGTCTTGGTGTTGTAGGAACAGTAAAGTGCTGTACTATGGCAGTGTCTTGGTGTTGTAGGAACAGTAAAGTGCTGCACTATGGCAGTGTCTTGGTGTTGTAGGAACAGTAAAGTGCTGTACTATGGCAGTGTCTTGGTGTTGTAGGAACAGTAAAGTGCTGTACTATGCCAGTGTCTTGGTGTTGTAGGAACAGTAAAGTGCTGTACTATGGCAGTGTCTTGGTGTTGTGGACGTGACAGTTTTGCATAGAATTGCCCATAAGCTTGTCCCTCTGTTTACTTGTCTGTGGACTTGTCTCGAAAGCTAAAGTGTGAGTATGTATGTGTTTGTTTATTTGTGTGAGTAAGTGAGTGTGTGTGTGCATTTACTTGTGTGTGTGTGTGTGTCCCACAGCTTGCTTGTCTGTGGACTAGTCTCTAAAGCTAAAGTGTGTCTGTGTGTGTATGTGTGTGAGTCAGTGAGTGAGTGTGGGTGTGTGTGTGTGTTTGTGAGTGTGGGTGTGTGTGTGTAAGTGTGTGTGTCCCACCACGTGCGTGTGTCCAACAGACACAGACACATACACACACCTTCCCTAAGGACTAAGACACCAGTGGCCATTGGATGAATGTAGCTCTGTGCTGGTGACCATTAAATGCAAGGAATTCCTTAGTGAGGTAATTAGTGGTGTGTGTGTGTGTGTGTGTGTGCTTATGTCTGTTTGTGTGTGAGAGGTGAGGGAGAGAGGTAAGGTGTTTACTAGTGTGTATGTGAATGTGTGTGTGTGTGTGTGTGTATTTGTGTGTGTGTGAGGTGAGGTGTTTACTGCTGTGTGTGTGTGTGTGTGTGTAAGAGAGAGAGAGAGAGAAAGAAAGAGAGAGAGAATTGAGGTATTTACAGGAGTCTAGAGGAGTGTCACTGAGTGTACAGGAGTGTTACTGAGTCTAGAGGAGTGTCACTGAGTGAACAGGAGTGTTACTGAGTCTAGAGGAGTGTCACTGAGTGTACAGGAGTGTTACTGAGTCTTTGAGTCCATGAGTATTACTAACTGTAGAGTAGTGTCACTGTGTCTTTAAGTCTAGGAGTGAAACTAAGTCTAGAGGAGTATTACTAAATCTAGAGGAGTGTTGCTGAGTCTAGAGAAGTGTTTTGAGTGTAGGGGAGTGTCACTGAGTCCAGGAGCAGGGGTTAAAGTGGCCAGAATACACCGGTACTGCGCACCTGCACCTCAGATAAATGAAGAAATAAGTAGATTCATTCATATCAACGATTGCGCGATGCTGTGAACAAATCGAGTGCACAGGTTTTATATACAGTCTATTTTGTACAGTCAAATTTGTCAAATTTATCCTCCTCTCTCCTCATTGAGACATTGATCACAGACTTAATGCTGGTGCTTCACACATGCAGACAGCATTTTGCAGTTCTAGCCAAAGCAAATGGATGTTGGAGTGGAGTTAAATGTTGAAGGTAAAGTAATGTCAAAACTCTGAAATGTAAACATTGCAATGAGTACAACTTAAACCTTAGCTGCCACTGTTGTACCCCTGAGCAAAGCACTTAACCCTACGATGAAGAATCACTGATTATTTCCAAGAGCTTCTTCCTATTCTGTCTGGAAATGCTGACAGAATAGAAAGAAAAGAACCCTGAAGGATGAGCTGATAGTCTGTTTAAAGCAGCAAACAGCCTAATGGATGTGTGGTTATAAAATGTTTTGATAATGAATTTGACAGTAAATATTTTAATGTTTAATATATCTTTTAGTGTCTTTAGTAACTTTTAAGTGTCTTTAGTGAACTTGTGAATAGACAGTTCTAGCCTGACCAGGCCATCATTTACTATTTCAGTCATAAATGCTACTTTAAACTGAAGTAACTAAGTATGACTTTTCAAATGCTATATTTTCACTGTGATTAGGTGAACAAAAGCAGCCAAGGGCATAGTCTAGAGCAGCAGTAAAAGTTGCATCCCAGCTTCAGCATCAAGTTCAGCATCAGCACCACTGCCAAACCCAGCACAGACCAGCATCAGCCCTGCCCTGCCCTGCCCAGCCTAGCAGCACAGAACAACCAAGCAGTAGCACTCACATAGAAGAGACTCTATGAGAACAGCCTGTTTGTGAATGGGAGAAGAGTGAATGTCATGTACCTCGGGCCTCCTCCCTGGGCTTTGTCTTCCCCCAATGGGGCTTTCACATGGGTCCTGCCAGGGTGCCATTCTGGACTGGCCTGGACCAGCAACCCTGAGGCAGGTTCAGCACTTGATTTCGCAGCTTTATAAGGCACTTCAGCTCCATAGCCGCACTCCTCACGGCTCTCACCAAGGGCTCACCAGCACGGCGCTAATGATCACCCCTAGCACAATGACAGCGTCTGACACTCTCAAGAAAGACTTTGTGTCCCACCCAGGCCTTGCTCAGCCTTCTGTAATGGATGCCTCTGAGGTTGGTGTGGCAGCAATTCTCTTACACAGGTAGTTTGGAGATGGGAGACTCATGCCGCTTGACCTCAGCAGAAAAGAATTACACTATGGGAAATAGGCAACTCTTAGCCATCAAGATGGCACTAGAACAATGGTGCCACTGGTTTGAGGGGGCTGAACACCACTTCCAAGTCTGAACAGGCCACAAGAGGCCAGACGAGTGAACCCTAGGGGCGCCGTTCTTTATTCTCTTTAACTTTCTGCTCTCTTTCAGGCCGGGGTCAAAGAAAACAAAGGCAGATGCCTTCTCCTATAAGTTTGACCTTTGGGAGAAGGACCCATCCTTCTTTCATTGTGGCACCAGTGCAGTTTGTCACTGAGCATGCGGTTTGACAAACCTTGGAGTCTCACACCTGTCCTGCTGTGTCCTCTGAGGGTTGTCTTTTTGTACCCAGCAATCAGATCACGTGTCCTACAATGGGGCCATGCCTCATGTGCCTCAACTTTGTCAATGCCTGCCCTGTCTGTAACCAATGACCAACAGGGTTGCTACTGCCCCCTATCCCGAAATAGCCGTGGTAACATGTCTCCATGGATGTTATGGCAGGCCTGCCACCCTCCAGGGGAAAAATAGTAGTCCTTGTAGTGGTGGACTAGTTCTCAAAGGCAGCACACCTCATAGCACTTCCCAAGTTGCCTTCTGCTTGAGAGACCACCAATCTAATCCACCAACATATGGTAAGAATTCATGTCCCATCTGACATAGTCTCAGGCTGAGGGCCTCTTTTAGCGTCTCAGTTCTGGAAAGACTTCTAGTCCCCTTTTGAGGCTTCTGTTAGCCTCTCCTTAGGGTTTCACCCCCAAATTGAATGACCAAACAGATCGCATCAACCAAGACCTTGTAAAGTGTTTGAGATGCTTTGCTTCCTCAAATCCTGGAAGATGGGGCCAATTTCCAATGTGGCCAGAATTGACCCATAATACTCTTCAGTGGTCCTCAACTGGTAGGTCCCCTTTTGAATGTCAATTTCATTTTAAACATTCTCTGTTTCACAATCAACAGGTCTCCGTAGCAGTCCTCTCTGCTGAGGTGTTTGTGTTTGGATACGGGCTTGTGTCTGGACATTAGTCTGGACACGGTCTTGAATTGCCTTGAACCATTCTACAGATTGCCATCAGAAACAGGCAAACTGTCACAGAAGGCCTGTCCCATAGTTCAGACCTAATCAGCGCGTCGAAGGATCTCCCACTAAGAGCTGGCTCCACGTTATGTCAGGGATTTCCGCATCATGAATTCAGTCACTTACCAGCTGGGTCCATTAAGGTAAAGATCCATTAAAGTGAACCCTGTGTTTTATGTCCTTATGAACCCTGTTCTTAACCCCCACCCCCCACCCCCCCGTCCCTTCCCCTCCCGTATCATACAGTACACGAAAAAGAGTTTGTGAATTAAAGAAACTTGGTTCTGAACATAACACTGATCACTGATCAGATTTAGCTGGCTGTCAGCTAGCCTATAGATGGCACACACATTCTGTCACACAGATACCCAAACCTTGCAGTGTCAAAACGTTGTTGTTTTCCCTCCTAACATTGTGTACATCATTGACTGGGCTGGGCCCTCATGAAATTGCAGATAATTATTCTATTTTATTTCAAAATATGTCTATTTGTGGAAGAAATTTATAATATTTGCATTAAAGACATGATTTCTAGTTTCTAGTTCACCTTTATTGTCCTTGAAATAGGGATGAAGAACCCCCTGCCACCCCCAACACCAAAATAATCAACGACATTTGATTGGCACTTCAGTTTGCCAACATGTTACCAAAATAATCAACGTCATTGGATTGGCACTTCAGTTTGCCAACATGT
>PYXC01001896.1:55000-57500 GCA_015244755.2 Tenualosa ilisha | reverse complement strand
CTCTCTCTATTATTCTCTCTCTCTGTTTCCCTCTGTCTTTCTCTCTCTCTGTTTCCCTCTGTCTTTCTCTCTCTCTGTTTCCCTCTGTCTTTCTCTCTCTCACTGTTTCTCTCTCTCTGTTGCTCTCTATCTCTCTCACTGTTTCTCTCTCTCTGTTGCTCTCTCTCTTTCTCTCTCTCTTTATTTTTTGTTCCCTCTGTTTCAGAGAAAGAGAAAAAGTCAGCAATGTCACCTGTGTGTGTGTGTCTGAGCATGTGTGTGTCTGAGCATGTGTGTGTGTGAATGTTTATGTGTGTGTTACCAGATTATTTGCAGTCTGTGGTTGATATCTAGCTACAGGGAGTCTGTGGTAGTTTTACGTGCTCTTGTTTGTTTTACTTAGAAGACTTAATTGAACACCAACTCCACCCCAACACACACACACACACACACACACACATTTTCTCTCTCTCTCTCTCTCTCTCTCTCTCTCTCTCTCTCTCACGCACACACACACACACTTTCTCTCTCTCTCTCTCTCTCTCACGCACTCTCTCTCACACACACGCACACACACTATGTGTTCAGTAAAACCAACCTACCTTATAGACCTCAGATCTCTCACTCCAGGACGTGTGGAATCTGGGACACACACACACACACACACACACACACACACACACACACACAGAGTGGTGCTGCTTTAGTCAGTTTGCTGTGATCAGTACAGCATTTCCCCTGCCAGATTGCTGTCAGTCAGCCAACTATGAAAACAACCCAGTATTAAATATTATTGAATAACCCTCAATTCATCAGATTGCAGTACGAATATCAATGCAACATGTAGATGTTATAATACAATTACTCATTGATACATGCAGATGAAATCTGACCGGACAGATGGAGTTTAGATGTAGTATAGATGTAGTATAGATGTAGTATAGATGTAGTTTAGATGTAGTATAGATGTAGTTTAGATGTAGTATAGATGTAGTATAGATGTAGGTTAGATGTAGTATAGATGTAGTTTAGATGTAGTATAGATGTAGTATAGATGTAGTTTAGATGTAGTATAGATGTAGTATAGATGTAGTATAGATGTAGTATAGATCCTGGCAGACTGTTTGCTCAGCAACAAAACTGCATAAAATATCGCTGCTCTAGAGTTATAACCTTAACCCCTAACCCTAAAGTTATAACCTAACCCCTAACCCTAGAGTTATAACCTAACCCCTAACCCTAGAGTTATAACCTTAACCCCTAACCCTAGAGTTATCACCTAACCCCTAACCCTAGAGTTATAACCTTAACCCCTAACCCTAGAGTTATAACCTTAACCCCTAATCCTAGAGTTATAACCTTAACCCTAACCCTAGAGTTATAACCTAACCCCTAACCCTAGAGTTATCACCTAACCCCTAACCCTAGAGTTATAACCTTAACCCCTAACCCTAGAGTTATCACCTAACCCCTAACCCTAGAGTTATAACCTTAACCCCTAATCCTAGAGTTATAACCTTAACCCTAACCCTAGAGTTATAACCTAACCCCTAACCCTAGAGTTATCACCTAACCCCTAACCCTAGAGTTATAACCTTAACCCCTAACCCTAGAGTTATAACCTTAACCCTAACCCTAGAGTTATAACCTAACCCCTAACCCTAGAGTTATAACCTTAACCCCTAACCCTAGAGTTATTACCTTAACCCCTAACCCTAGAGTTATCACCTTAACCCCTAACCTAGAGTTATCACCTAACCCCTAACCCTAGAGTTATCACCTAACCCCTAACCCTAGAGTTATCACCTAACCCCTAACCCTAGAGTTATCACCTAACCCCTAACCCTAGAGTTATCACCTAACCCCTAACCCTAGAGTTATCACCTAACCCCTAACCCTAGAGTTATCACCTAACCCCTAACCCTAGAGTTATCACCTAACCCCTAACCCTAGAGTTATCACCTAACCCCTAACCCTAGAGTTATCACCTAACCACTAACCCTAGAGTTATCACCTAACCCCTAACCCTAGAGTTATCACCTAACCCCTAACCCTAGAGTTATCACCTAACCCCTAACCCTAGAGTTATCACCTAACCCCTAACCCTAGAGTTATCACCTAACCACTAACCCTAGAGTTATCACCTAACCCCTAACCCTAGAGTTATCACCTAACCCCTAACCCTAGAGTTATCACCTAACCCCTAACCCTAGAGTTATCACCTAACCACTAACCCTAGAGTTATCACCTAACCCCTAACCCTAGGCTTTCTTCTGCATTATAACCTATTAGTGACAAGCTGCAAGTGCATTACTTGTTTAGCAATCTTGCCACAATTCTTTTTTGCTCACAGGGAGGTGAGTGTGTGTGTGTGTGTGTGTGTGTGTGTGTGTGTGTGTGTGTGTGTGTGTGTGTGTGTTTAGATGGTTAGGTGTAATTAGGATTAGCAAGTGGTAGGGTTAGGTGTACTTGATAGGTGTTAGGGGTTACCTTCCCATAGTGTTAGCCTAATGGTTAGCCC
>PYXC01001896.1:42500-50000 GCA_015244755.2 Tenualosa ilisha | reverse complement strand
AGCTGAGAGATTACCAGTGTGTCTGTATGTGTGTGTTTGCACAAGAGTGTGTGGCCTAAGTGACTGTTCGGTGTAGTTTCTTTTTAATGGAAGTGTGTGTGAGTGTAATGGGGACATGTGTTTGCGTATGTGATGGGAGTGTGTATGTGTGTGTTTCAAAATGCTAAATGCTCCTTTAATCTTTATTTGTGTGAAGGTAGGGGTCAGCTGCTACACTTCAGTGATCACATTAGACAAAACACACACACACACACACATACATGAAATTAGATCGACCCATTATGTTCTGTGTGTGTGTGTGTGTGTGTGTGTGTGTTAATGACAGAATGTGTGTTTGTGTGTGGGTATGCAGTGTTGGAGGGGCGCAGTGCAGTGTGTGTCTGTGTGTAGGGGGGTGCAGTGCAGTGTGTGTGTGTGTGTGTGTGTGTGTGTGTGTGTGTGCGTGGGGGGGGGGGAGTGTGTAATGAGAAGGGGGCCCAGTTTGCTGTTCAGGTGTGGTAGATAGGAAGTGAAAGGTAGAGGCTACAGTGTGCTGTTTCTGCCAACTCACTCTGGCCCTGAGTGTCTTGTATTGGCACCCTTGGGTACCTAACCCAACCCATTCACATTAGCATCACTATAGGACGAGGCCTCAGAGAAGTCTGTGTCCTCTCCTCCTGCTGCAGTGCTTATGTGGGTCATTCTGAACTAAAGTGCTTTCCCACTGCAGAGGTCTGAAAAAGACAGAAACGTTGAGTCTGGAGAGCAGAACTTCCTCAGGTCTGGACATTAGAAGCCTGACCTGACTCTCTCCAGCTGAAAACCTCGTCCGTCAATCTCTCAACTTTCTGACTTCAGCTGTCAACACTGCATCTTTAATTTAAAGGCACACAGTTACTGAGAAGGACACACACACACACACACACACACACACACACACACACACACACACACACAGAGCATAGCGCCTAATATACTTTCTCAAATAATCCTAGCTTCGCCCAGTCACAAAAGATGTGTTAGGGGTTTTCACCTACATTTTTCTTATGAACTCCACCAGTATAATAAAAACATAATAAAACACGGCAATAAAGTTGCCTGTAAATAAAAAAGTCTTTCACTCCTGTAATGAAAGATGATATTTAGAGTTGTTTTTTGCTCCTTTCCTGCCATAAAGAGCAAGCTGTCGGCAGTGTTCTGTTTCTACATTTGGTGAAATGAGATGTTGAAGGGGGTAATAGGCCTCTGGGGGCAAGGCTTTATGGGAGGAGAATAGGGGAGAAGGCTGTAATTACTCTCACACACTGACACACACACACACACACACACACACACACCCCCTGGCCTTCTATCAAAAGCACATTAAGCAACTTCAAACGCAGAGAGCTGAGGCAAGACCATCAGGTAAAGAGAAACGGCTGTTTGGCTTTAACCCTGCCTTTCAAAAACGGCCTTTTCTTACATTTTTCCTTCATTAACTTGTTGAAGTAATTTGTTTGTTTGTTTGTAATGTCTTTCCCTGTGGATCTTCTCTCACTGACAACCTCTGCATTCCGTCTGGTGAGTTAAAAAGAGTTAAAAAGCCCCTGAGATCCGTTTCCTCAGAATAACAATGTTGCTACCGAAAAGTTAAAGCACGGAATTTAGAGAACTCCAGAGTGGAATTTGGCAGGAAACTGATATCCATGGTTTCTAGATGAAGCTTTACTTCCCATATCTTCATGTAAGTCAGCGCCACGGCCACACTCCCTTAAACAGACTACTCACATATGTAATCCCATTCTATAATCAACATGTTAACCTAAGTTAACTGCATGGTTGTTGTGAGAAACATATGATTACTATTCATAACACAAACTACACACATATAACAAAGGCATGTCAACAGTCCTATCTTTCTTTTGGATATTATGGGCCTGGAGACCACACTAAAACTCATATATGTTTTTATTGATGGGAAACGAATGCGGGGGTTGGGGGGGTGGAGGGTCTCTCAGCTGTTAATTAACCATCAGTTGCATAGAGATTTTCCCCCTCGGAACGCTAATTGGCATTCCGACATTGCTTTGTTCCAGACAGAGCTACCGGGTCTGGAGTCTGTTGGCCCGACATACATATTGCAGCTCCTGCTCTGTTCCAGACAGAGCTACCGGGTCTGGAGTCCGTTGGCCCGTTTCCATTTCTCATGTTAGCAGAATCCAGTCTGAAGATGGAAGACAAATCGGACGCATTAGTGACATGTGAAATAAAAAGTCATGAAAGTCATGAGGACCTAAAACCCATCTGCTCTTCAGCTTTGTCCAGTAATAACTTCTGGTCTTCTCAGTCAAAAAGATTCATTGTAATTAGACTTTATTTGGACACTATTAGTCACTTGTAGTTGTGGGTTTTGCTCCTATGAATAGACCATCTTTAGAAATGTTACTGAAGGAGAATAACTGTTCCTGTTGTACTACTGCCTTATGAGCCCTTACTAACCAAGGCATATTAAGATCATAATTCATATACAATAACTACCTTACTAACTACAAATAAACAGTAATTATGAGTTTGTATTGGAGAGATTCTTAATTAATGGTCTATTAGGGGTAGTATAAAGTCATGTCAAATAAGGTATTAATAAGTGACTTCTAATGGCTAACAAATGGCTTGTATGTTACTGACTTTTTAGGTTTAGGATTAGTTACATCAGACTTGTAAGTTTAAATATTTAGGTTTAGGATTAGTTACATCAGACTTGTAAGTTTAAATATTTAGGTTTATGGTTAGTTACATCAGACTTCTGTATGCACCCAAAGATGACAGAATCATATATAGTGTGTGATATATGCTGTTGTGTGTGAAGTGTGTATAATTGGACTGCATTTCTATAGCACTTTTCTACTCCAACAAGGAGTAGAGGCTCTTTACAACATCTGCCTCACATTCACTCATTCACACACCGGTGGTGGAGGCTGCCATGCAAGGTGCCAATTTGGGGTTCAATGTCTTGCTCAAGGACAATTCAATGGGGTCAGGCATAGCGGGGCTCAAACCTGCAACCCTCCGGTGGCCAAGCATCACCTCCACCACCTGCGCCACCATGTTTGATGCTATTTACACACAGAGTGACCCCTGCTACACCAAATGCTAATTTACAACCACATTAGGGCCTGTGGGGGCTTAAGAGGACATTAAATACACACACACCCACATACACACACGACAAATAGGGGATCATAAAACCTTAAGGTGCTTCCTGTGTTCTTCTTTCTGAACTAAATCAATAGTGCTTTAGTCTCTGTCAGCCCTTTCTTGCTGAGACAGCACATCTGTGGGGCGTCGGAGACTACAGAGCCGCAGCCTCGGGTTTGTTTACTTGTTTATTTATTCACACAAACTGAGTAAATAAGCTTATTGATCCCATGTGCTGGTAAACTTATGAGTCCAGTGTTGCAAGTGGAACTGGTGATTAATGTGCATGTTTGACAAAGTCATAAGGTGCCATCAACCATGTGTCTCTACATACATTATCGCACACACACACACACACACGTGTTTGACAAGGTCATAAAGCTGCCATCGACCGTGTGTCTCCACTTTGGGCATCAGTGGTGCATCCTTTCCTTTGCTGTTTGCAGACAGACGAGACATCAACAGCAGTGGTGGTCAGTGTTGGGAGTAACGCGTTACTAAAGTAACAAATTACTGCAATGCATTGCTTTTTGTGGTAACGCAGTAATGTAAGGCATTACAGGGGGGAAATGGTCATATTTACCCGGTCCAAATGTCAGTAATGCGCGTTACAATGCATTTTCTTTATCCTGCACTGAAGTGGTATTTCTTGCTTTGGCAAAAATTCGCCAGAACCACCGCGAGATCAGCAGAGGTTAACGTCCGCGCACAATGTTCCACTTCCTTTTCCATTAGAGGTTGGTCCGAGATAGAAGAGTGAGATGATGACGAGTGAGCCTTCAGATAACCAAACCTTAGACAGCACATTCTCCAGATGGGCATATGCCCATTACTTTAACTTTGTTAAAAATAAGAATATTAAGAATATAGTCGTCAAGTGTACTTTGACCAGCACCAATGATAAGGTAAGCAAGGCATTGCCTCAACACGTTCATTTTTACTGAACTAGGCGACTAGTTTGTGGATCAGAACAAATAGCCTACATAACGTCATTTGTAACATAACGTCAAATGTATTAAGATGAAACGTAGTCTACATGTTTAATACAGTAAACCATAGGATCCGGTGCTGAACATGAATTTGAAGGTTAATATAAAAAATGTGGGATACACTGCTCTGCTAGCCTGATGAAAGCAGATGCATCAGGCTATGCTTATGCCCCATATGGATTAGGCCTACGTTATTCTTTTAGTGTGGAACATTTTTGTAAGAGCTGGCCATGTTGAACATGAACATTGAAACATTGGGGTAGAAATGTATGAAACAGTAGACTACTGTCCCATGAGAACATTTGACACTGAAAATCAATGTGTGTCAAAAACGTTAAGCCTACATATGGCGTAGAATGAACTTCTACAGCAACAAAGGCCACTTTCTAGGTGCCAACTATCCGTGACTAAGGTGAGACATGTCTATGCTTGTTTAATTACAAGAAATGATCTAAAAGTAGCCTATTGTACAGGTTCATTGGCTTTCCCTTAAAAGACATACATACATACATGGCCTAAAGGTTTTGACACACATTGATTTTCAATGTAGTATAAATATTCCCATGGCACAGGAAGCCTGGTCCAATTTTGCAAAGTTCATTGTTCATGTTCAGCGCATACTTTACAAAAATGGATGGAGATACATTATTTATCCTGAAGGAAATTAAGGAAGTTAGTTGGTTTCATTAGAGGTGTAAATTGTAAGGCCCTTTAACTAATGGACAGGGTTTCTTTGGCCCTTGAATTTGATAGGCTATCTGGTTATTTTCTTATATTTTCAGCATGTACTTCAAAGCAGAAAGACATTCACCAAGGACTTGGATAAGGCGTACACAGTCATGACAAGAGAACTCAAAAAGACCATTGAAGTCCAGAACCACGTGTCCACCACCGCTGATCTTTGGAGTTCAAATAACAGGAGCTTCCTTGGGGTGACTGTGCACCGGATCGACAGTGTCAGTTTGAAACGAAGGAAGGCGGCAATCGCTTGTAGACGATTCAGGGGGCGCCATACTTACGATAGGATTGCCACAGAGATTGAGGACATTTTTCCAGAATATGGCCTTACTCATGAAAAAATCACTGCATGTGTGACCAATAATGGTAGCAACTTTGTGAAGGCATTTCAGGAGTATCAGCATGTTGAGTCTGAAGAGGAAGAGGAGAAGGGGGAGGGGGAGGAGGACAGTGGTGAAGGGGAAGGGCACTTTATAGACCTTCACAGTGTGCTTAGTGCTGATGATGAAGATGCCCAGCTTGGGCTATGTGTACTGCCTCCTCACCATAGGTGTGCAGCCCATACACTTAATAGTTGCAAACAATGAGGTTGATAAATGGCTGGCAACCAATCCAGAATCAAGAGCAGTCTACCATAGTGCTACAGCCAAATGTTCTTCACTGTGGACAAAGTCCAGCCGCTCCACAGTTGCAGCTGAGTGTGTAGAAGAGGTTAGTGATAGAAAGTTGATTGTCCCCACAGTGACAAGGTGGAACTCATTTTATGATGCATATTCAAGAATCACAGAAATGCCTCTCACTGACATTAATAATCTCTGCAGTTTCAGATTAAATGTATGAACGACAGGGAATACCTGTTTCTTAAGGAATACTGTGCCATTATGAAGCCTTTCACAGCTGCACTGGACATCCTACAGGGAGAGGAGGCTTGTTTTTATGGAATGCTACCTATACTAGAAATTATTATGGCCAAAACCTTAGCAATGAAATATGGTCTATCACCAATGACCACTGGGCTGCCTGAGGTTATTGTGGGAGCAATCAAGACTCGATTTGCTGCAATAATTGATTCCAAGGCTGCACTACTGGCTTCTGTCTCGCTGCCCAAGTTTAAGCTGTGCTGGGTAAAAGAGGAAGCCAGAAGAGACCACATCACTCTCCTCCTTACAACGGAGTGCCGCACCCTAACAACAGAGGAACTTGCAGCTGTGATGCCTAATCCACCTCAACCTGCTGCTGTCGCCCCAAGTGAGGAGGACTTTTTCTCCTTTGAGGAACAGGTGAATGTCTCGGCTGATGCACCCATGTCAGTGGAAACAGAGGTAACATCTTACTTGAATTCTGCCCCTGCGCACCAGTAGAAAGACTTTTCAGTCTTGGCAGTCTTATGCTCACCCCAAAACACAACCGTCTTAGTGATGCCCGTTTTCAGCGCCTTCCTCTGATGCGCTTTAACAGATATTTCAGTCAAGGAGATGGTGAAATGGGTTAGCTACTAATCATCCTTAAACACACACTCAAGTCTGTCTGTTTGTATATTTGATAGTGGCATTTTTGTTTACATTTTTGTCAAGTATTTTTTTTTTTTTTACATTTTTGTAAAGTGATTAAGTTGTATTTCCTTCAAGGGCCAATAGGCCTAAGCACTTCAATATCAATATAAAAGCACTTTCATTTCGCTATTTCTAATTCTGTTTTTTGAAATGTGTGGGTAACCACATATAGCCTAGCTAGTAGTCAAGCTGTGATTTAAAAAGCCTGTGTTTTTTCTCAGGCCAGTTGTATTGGCTACGATTTGCCATAATGTTTATTTTTGTTACATTTCTGAAATGATGGGGTCATATCCCTTATTGCTATTTTTTTCTGAAGCATAAACTCTGCTTAATGCTGTGACGCTTTCAGAGCCTTCTTCTGATGTGCTTCAATAGATATTTCAGTCAAGTGGGTGGTGAAATAGGTTAGCTGCCCACCAACTCTAAATAGACACACCAAGTCAATTTTGCCGGCTTTGTTTAACTGTATGCTGCCTCTGTTTTGTATATTTGGTAATGCCATTTTTGTTTACATTTTTGTCCTGTATAACTGAGTTTTTACATTTACATTTACATTTACATTTACATTTACATTTAGGCATTTAGACATTTAGGCATTTAGGCATTTAGGCAATGAGTTTTTATTTCTGGTCAAAAATCAGAGTAAAGTGATTAAGTTGTATTTTCCTCGAGGGCCAACAGGCCTAAGCACTTTCATCTTGTTATTTCTAATGCTGTGTTTGGAAATGTGACTGGGTAGCCTCATATAGCCTAGCTAATAGTCACTGTCAAGCTGTGATTTAAAAGGCTTGAGTTTTTTTTCTCAGGCTAGTTGTATTGTATTTATGATGCATAAACTATGACTAATGTTGTAAACTTTCAAATAATAAAGGCATGGACATTTTGTATCCTGTACAATTAATTTCAGTTCAATTCATTTTAATATGAATAGGCCTAAAGTTGCAATATTTCTATCACAATTTGCCAGACTTTGACCTTTTGTCTATTTTTGCAATTATTGTTCCTTGGATTGTGCCATGAGCCATCACTGTGGCTATTACACGCTAATGCCATGAGCCATCACTGTG
>PYXC01001896.1:37500-40000 GCA_015244755.2 Tenualosa ilisha | reverse complement strand
ACACACACACACACAATAGAAATGACACTTTGTCAGTGTATCTCCTTGGCAACGTCCTACATGAACACACAGACACACACAGCACACACTGATACTGATGGACCCTCACTCACACACACACACACACACACACACACTGATGGCCCCTCACTCACACACACACACACACACTGGTGGTCCCTCACTGTCACACACAGCATAGACTGATGGCCCCTCACTGTATCATACACACACACACACACACACACACACACACATACACTGATGGCCCCTCACTGTATCACACACACACACACACACACACACACATACACTGATGGCCCCTCACTATATCACACACACACACACACACACATACACTGATGGCCCCTCACTCACACACACACACACACTGGTGGTCTCTCACTGTCAGACACGCACACACACACATACACTGATGGCCCCTCACTGTATCACACACACACACACATACACTGATGGCCCCTCACTGTCTCACACACACAGCATAGACTGATGGCCCCTCACTGTATCACACACACACACACACACATACACTGATGGCCCCTCACTCACTCACTCACACACAATACACACACTACTCTGCATCTTGCCTGCCAGTCCAAAGAAGTAATTAAGGTGTTCACACACACATCTCTCTTGGAAACAGATTACAAATCAGAAGCAACTGTGAGATGAGAGTGGATTTGTGTGTGTGTGCGTGCATGTAAGAGTGTGTGTTGTGAGTGGATTTGTGTGTGTGTGCGTGCATGTAAGAGTGTGTGATGTGAGTGGATTTGTGTGTGTGTGCGTGCATGCAAGAGTGTGTGATGTGAGTGGTTTTTAGTGTGTGTGCGTGCAAGAGTGTGTGATGTGAGTGCTTTTGTGTGTGTGTGCGTGCAAGAGTGTGTGATGTGAGTGCTTTTGTGTGTTTGTGTGCGTGCAAGAGTGTGTGATGTGATTGGTTTTTAGTTTGTGTTATGTGTGTGTGTGTTTGTGTGTGTGTGTGTACAAGAGTGCATGTGTGGGTGGTTTTGTGTGTGTGTGTGTGTGAGCGTGTGTGAGTGCGTGCATGCAAGAGTGTGTGATGTGGGTGGTTTTGTGTGTGTGTGTGTTTGAGTACAAGAGTGCGTGATGTGAGGGTTTTGTGTGTGTGTGTGTTTTTGTGCAAGTGTGATGTTTGTGGTTGTATTGTAGGCAATGGATCTGTTTACACCTAGCACTCATGCAAGACTAATGAGATGGAATGTTTCATGTCTACACACACACACACACACACACACACACACACACACACATACACCAAGAAGATGGAATGATTCATGTTCAAACTCTCTCTGGATTAGTTCTTCATTTATTTCATTCTTGTCATCAGCACAGATCAAAGACACACACACACACACACACACACAGACACATCCATATTATCAAACTATTTGTCTTCAGAGCTCACAGATGAAAGAGAGTGATGATCCCTCGTTCCGCAAGGAGAGACTTTTGTGAAGTCCAGAGCTTGAATACATACAACTCTAAATTAACACTCACATTATTCCACAGGGAAGACACAGTGTGTGTGCGTGAGTGTGTGTGTGTGAGAGAGTATGTGTGTGTGTGTGTAGGAATTGACCTCTTGTCCTTCTTTTAGTTTTCCTAAGTTCCTCCTAGAAGGGTTTTCACAAGGCAGAGACCTTCAGACAGTCTGCATCACATTTTACTGGTTAAACTGGTATTACTATTACACATCCCATTACTATTACTATTCTCATCACATTACTATTACACATCACTATTACTATTACACATCACTATTACTATTCTCATCACATTACTATTACTATTACACATCACATTACTATTACACATCACATTACTATTACTATTCTCATCACTATTACTATTCATTACTATTCGCTTTTGCTGACATTCATTTCTGGGATATTACAATTTGACAATTTTTCCCACACACACAGAACCCATTTAGCACTGACTGGGCTTGAATGTGTTCTATTCCAGCACACACACACACACACACAGAGAGAGAGAGAGAGAGAAAGAGAGAGAGAACCCATTTTGTAATCACTGTTTTTGAACATGTTCTACTCCAGCGAACACACACACGCACACACACACACACACACACACACACACACACACACACACCACACAGAGAACCCATTTTTCATTTACTGCATTTGAACATGCTCTACTCCAGCAAACACACACACACACACAAACATACACACACACACACAAAAACAGTACCCATTTTTCGCTGACTAAGTTTGAACATGTTCTACTCCAACACACACACACATACACACACACACACACACACAGAACTCATTTAGCACTGACTGGGCTTGTACATGTTCTACTCCAACACACACACACACACACACACACAACATACACACACACACAGAACTCATTTAGCACTGACTGGGCTTGTACATGTTCTACTCCAGCACACACACACACACACACACACAAAAATAGAACCCAT
>PYXC01001896.1:0-35000 GCA_015244755.2 Tenualosa ilisha | reverse complement strand
TTGAATTGAAAACTGAAGCACATGACACCATGAATAATCTTCATTCCACAGCACACAAGACTATGAACATCTTCCATCCACAAAACACAATGGTTTAGTCTGACTCAAAAACACCCAGTATAACACACCGATACAACACACCGATATAAGCCCTGTCCCCCTGGAAAACACCCAGTATAACACACCGATGCAACACACCGATATAAGCCCTGTCCCCCTGGAAAACACCCAGTATAACACACCGATGCAACACACCGATATAAGCCCTGTCCCCCTGGAACATATCTGACCCATTCAATTTAAATTCAGCTCCATTCTCCAGCTCTTCAACCCCATTCACTTCAAACTGCTTAGTGCCGCAGATGAAACTATTTCATGTTTGGATTAGCTGGTTTACAAATATCATACAGGTGTGCAGGTTCAGGTGTGCAGGTATGCAGGTGTGCAGGTATACAGGTGTGCAGGTATACAGGTGTGCAGGTGTGTTGCTGTGTGTTGCTCTGTGTTGCTGTGTGTTGCTCTGTGTTGCTGTGTGTTGCTGTGTGTTGCTGTGTGTTGCTGTGTGTTGCTGTGTGTTGCTGTGTGTTGCTCTGTGTTGCTGTGTGTTGCTGTGTGTTGCTCTGTGTTGCTCTGTGTTGCTCTGTGTTGCTGTGTGTTGCTCTGTGTTGCTGTGTGTTGCTGTGTGTTGCTCTGTGTTGCTCTGTGTTGCTGTGTGTTGCTGTGTGTTGCTGTGTGTTGCTGTGTGTTGCTCTGTGTTGCTGTGTGTTGCTGTGTGTTGCTCATAAGGCAGCTGCATCTCAGCCTGAGGTGAAAAGTGCCGTTGCTTCGTTAAGCTATTTAAAGTCACAACGCAGAAGACACAAACCACCTACTGCCCTATCCTGTGACACACACTACCTACTGCCCTATCCTGTGACACACACCACCTACTGCCCTATCCTGTGACACACACCACCTACTGCCCTATCCTGTGCATTTTATAGATCACCTCTTAGAGATTTTGGAGACATTGCTGAATCCCAGTGTCCTTCCTAACACTTAAGCCCTTAAGGTCTTAGGAGGCCTAATGTTTGCATGACTGTATTAGTGCAGACTGTTTAAAAGGCTTAGTGTATTATTGCGCTCTATTTAAAAGTCTTACTGTGCTATTGTCGTGTATTTAAAATAATAATAATAATCATAATAGTAATAATAATAATCGATACTCTTTTGATCCCCTGAGGAAAATTTCGTCTCTGCATTCTAACCCAGTTGTGAATTAGTGAAACACACACAGCACACAGTGAAGTGAAGTACACACTAACACACACAGAACACAGTGAAGTGAAGTACACACTAACACAGACAGCACACAGTGAAGTGAAGTACACACTAACACAGACAGCACACAGTGAAGTGAAGTACACACGAACACACACAGCACATAGTGAAGTGAAGTACACACTAACACACACAGTGAAGTGAAGTACATACTAACACACACAGCACACAGTGAAGTGAAGTACACACTAACCTGGAGCACCCAAGGAGCAGTGAGGGGTTAGGTGCCTTGCTCAAGGGCACTTCAGGGGAGCAGTGAGGGGTTAGGTGCCTTGCTCAAGGGCACTTCTGCCGTGGTCCACTGGATCAAACTGGCAATGCTTTGGTTACAAGCCTGAAGCCATAAGCAGTGGGAGGCCATGGCTGTAAAGACTTGCTTTACTAATGTTGTATATTTCAAATGCTTACTGTGCTATTGTATATCTTGATTGATTGACTGGGTCACTGGACCGTGTCTCATTGAAAAGCCCGTGTTATTCCACCTGTTTGAGGTTCATATAGGTTGTGTTGGGCAGTTTCAGTGCCACAAGGGGAATATGATGTAAATATTGACTGATTGATTTTGATTACACCAGCCTAAGACAATGCAGCTCAAATGTGGTCTAGATTTGCACAAGCTCATGCACTCACATAACGTGCACTTTCTATCTCACCCCAGCAGGTAAACATTTCATACAACACACTGACTTCAATTCATACATGCATGTGGGTCTGGATGGGAGTGTGGGTGTGTATGTGGGTGTGTGTCTGAGCTGTGTGTCATATGGAAGGTTATTAAAAGCATAGGATGAAACTGCCAGTGCACACACACACACACACACACACACACACACACACACACAGTGAACCTCTGGACTGAAACTGCTGGTGTGCGTTTTCACCTGTGGAGGTTCTGGTATTGCACACAGTCTATTAATCACACGTGCTGACAGCAATGCTTATGAACAAGTGTGTGTGTGTGTGTGTGTGTGCGTGTGTGTGTTTGTGTGCGTGCGTGAGTGTTTGTATGCATGCATATGAGAGGGTGCTTACATTCAGGTAAGTGCGTGTGTGTGCCTATGAGTGAGTGTGTGTGTGTGTGTGTGTGTGCTCAGAAAAGACTGCTTTGGCCCAGCTGTGTGCTCAGGGTCAGGTAATTATGAGGACGTTGACAGGTAGAGCATGACTGCCGGCCCCTATGGATATCTCACCTGGTCACCCCGCTGGATGGACCACAGCACAGCTCAGGCCATGAGGCCATCAGAGGGGTGGGGACAGAGGGTTTATAAATGATTAAGAAATGCTTTATTAATATGTTATGTATTCAAATGAGTGAATATTCCCCCAAAACAATCATTTTGCCCAAATTCAACAGCTGATATGTTGTCTTTGCACTATTCCTTATCAGATGTATAGTTTGCATGGTTTTACCGGCTGTAAACTGGGCAAAAGTATTGTTTCGGATGGATATATGCTCATTACGAAATAGAACACATTAATATAGCATTCTAAAATCATTTCCAAATCTCTATACATGTTTTGTTCAAAATTACTTCATTATTTCCCAAATGTTACTGATGTGTTACAAGCACCTGTTATTCAAAAGTGTTACCAGACTAACAAAACCCCAAAACACACATACGAGTAACACCCACCATCTCTTATTCCCATTGCCCATTAATACAAGGTCTATAACAGCTTTATAAACATACAAGTAACACCCACCATCTCTTAATTCCCATTGTCCATTAATACAAGGTCTATAACAGCTTTATAAACATACGAGTAACACCCACCATCTCTTAATTCCCATTGTCCATTAATACAAGGTCTATAACAGCTTTATAAACATACGAGTAACACCCACCATCTTCTAATTCCCATTCCCATTGATATCAGATCTACAACATCTCTGCAGGAGCATCATAAGGCCACTTTCAGTCACAGCCTGAAGTACGGAATTAAGAAATCTTACTTCCCCAGCATGTATGGATTTGCTTTGCTCTCTCTCTCTCTCTCTCTCTCTCTCTCTCTCTCTCTCTCTGTGTGTGTGTGTGTGTGTGTTTGCTGTGTCTTAGTAAAGACAGATAGACTCCCTGCTCATTATAAGTTAGAGAGAGTCAGGGTCTGTCTGCCTCTCCACTCTAGTGCTGATCAGTGCAGTGGTAATCAGTGTTGATCAGTGCAGTGGTAATCAGTGTTGATCAGTGCAGTGGTAATCAGTGCTGATCAGTGCAGTGGTAATCAGTGTTGATCAGTGCAGTGGTAATCAGTGCTGATCAGTGCAGTGGTAATCAGTGCTGATCAGTGCAGTGGTAATCAGTGTTGATCAGTGCAGTGGTAATCAGTGCTGATCAGTGCAGTGGTAATACAATGAAATTAAGTTTCTCTCTCTTTCTCTCCTTAGATGTATCAACTCTTTCTCTCTCTCTCTTTCTCTCCTTGGATGTGTCACCTCTTTCTTTCTCTCTCTGTCTTTCTCTTTCTCTCTCTCTGCACTTGTTTGTTGAGTGGGTGCAGTACTGCCTTTAATCTGAAGGACATTACCATTCTGTCTCGGAGGAGAAAAAAAAGAATATTTAAAACATCGACATGCAAACACACACACACACACACACACACACACACACACACACACACACACACCTACACAGTGACACACAAACTGAATCTCTATATTCCTTTCTCTCTGACACACATGCACACACACACACACACGCACACACAAACACACAGACACACACACACCCAATTGCGTGCTCAAGGTTAGGTAAGGACTGTTGCTGTTGCTTGTGTGAGTGTGTGTGTGTGTGTAAAGCAAGAGAGAGAAACTGTGTGTGTATGCGTGCATGTGTGTGTAGGCATATATGTGTGTGTGCATGAATGCGTGTGTGTGTGTGATTTAGAGTGTGTGTGTGTGTGTGTGTGATTTAGAGAGTGTGTCTAGAGCGGTGCTATCAGAGCTCCATCCCCTCAGCCTCTGGAACTTCTGCAAATGAATCATAACATTATTATTCAGATAGCATTGAACACACACACACACACACACAAAGGCACGCAGCACTGAACACACAGACGCATACATACACACAGACACACACATACAGATGCAAGCAACACTGAACCCACACACACACAGAGGCACACAACACTGAACAGACACCCACATACACACAGATGCAAGCAATACTGAACACACATACACACACACACAGATGCGCAGGCCAGCGGCACCCAGCACTGAATACACATGCACTCACTCACTCTCTCTCTCACACACACACACACACACAAATAAGCCCAGCGGCACTCAGCACTGAATACACATGCACTCACTCACTCTCTCTCTCTCACACACACACACAAATAAGCCCAGCGGCACTCAGCACTGAATACACATGCACTCACTCACTCACTCTCTCTCTCACACACACACACACACAAATAAGCCCAGCGGCACTCAGCACTGAATACACATGCACTCACTCACTCTCTCTCTTACACACACACACACACAAATAAGCCCAGCGGCACTCAGCACTGAAGTTTCATGAGTACTCAAGTACTCATTTCTATTCAATTATATTTATACAGTGACATTCACAATAGAATTGTTTCATGGCGCTTCACAGACTTTAACAAGAAGCACCCAAGAGCAACAGGGGCAAGGAAACACTCCCTTGTGGTAGTTATTCAAGGGAGAAACCTTGGGCAGATCCCTGGCTCAAGGGGTAACCCAACGGCCAGGGGTCATGCAAGAAAAGTACAGTCAGTAGTTTCCATGTGACAGACTACAATTTGTCCATGATTTTGGAAAAGTACAGTCAGTAGTTACCATGACAGACTACAATTTTTTCAAGGTTTTGGCTGATCTTCATAAGTCCCACAACAATCTAAGGTAGTCGATAAGTAAGCTAAGCGATAGGTGGTTGTCTAAAGTTCTGGCTGGACAGCATAGTAGCAGCCAGACATAGGGCTCTATTGTCACGATCATATGCGCATTGTCGAAAGTCTGTCGCGTAAGTTGCTTTGGGGGCGTGCCCGACACAATTTGGTATTTTGACGGCGGGAAAAAGCGAACATTGCACCAGGCGCATGGTTCAAAAGGGTTGGTCTTAAAGTACTTCATTAGTCATGGGTGTGTTTTGGGCGTAACATACAATTAACCAATCAGGATTTATACTCTCTTTCCCTTTAAAAGCCAGCGGCGCATTTTCCATGGTGTGTTGCTATTACGATGGCGAATTTACCCGGAAGACAGGACCGTTTTTCGATGGAAGAGACCGATCTGCTACTGCGTGAGGTAAAAGCGCGTGAACAGGTTATCTTCGGGGATGGAAAGAATCCCCCCAAACCTCCACGGGTCAAGGAAGTATGGAAGGAAATATCCTCAGTTGTGTCCTCCACCTTTGGCAAAAAAGAACATCCGAACAGTGCCAAAAGCGGTACAACTATGTTAGAAGACTAACATTAAAACGCGTTTGATTTGATTGACAGAATTTTTTTTTCCACAAGAAAAACTTTTGTATAAACCCTGCTGCGCGCTCCTGCTGATGAGAGAAGCAGGGTGTGCGCGCATTGTGCACGCTTTCATATCCCAAAGCGCTGTGCGCCCCTAAAATAGCTTTTCAGCAATGCGCAACTGACGACAGACCAGGGTTTTGTTGGTCACTGGCGGATTTAATTTTTGCGTCCTTATAATAGCATCTGGCACGCTTTGCGCCAGACCACACCTCTTCTTTTCGCTGACACACCCGTGACGGCACAGTCTCATCTGCTGATGAAAATGAACGATGCGCTGGCACAGAATAGTAATGACACCATGCGCATGTCGCGAATGCACAGTGACAGCGGCATGATAGGGCCCATAATGTTAAATCATCCACTCCCATGGCTTCTCTTACCACTGCTATGCGGATGATACCCAGCTCTATCTGTCCTTTCCGCCGGACGACTCCACGGTGTCATCACGGATCTCGGACTGTCTCTCCGATATATCTGCATGGATGAAAGGACATCACCTCCAACTAAATCTCTCCAAAACTGAACTGCTGGTCCTCCCAGCCAAACAAGCCATACATCACGACATCAGTATCAAGATCGACTCCCTGTCTGTTCCTCCCACCAAAGTGGCAAGAAACCTAGGTGTCATGATCGATGACCAACTGACCTTTGCAGATCACGTTGCCTCTGTGGCTCGGTCGTGCCGTTTTTCCCTATTCAACATAAGGAAGATCAGGCCGTACCTAACCCAACATGCAACCCAGCTCCTGGTTCAGACCCTGGTTATCTCTCGTCTTGACTACTGCAATGTCCTCCTATCAGGCCTACCAGCCTGTGCAGTGAGACCGCTACAGATGATCCAGAATGCAGCTGCACATCTGGTCTTTAACCAGCCAAAAAGGGCACATGTCACACCTCTGTTCATTGAACTTCACTGGCTGCCCTTGGCTGCTCGCATTAAATTCAAGGCACTTATGCTGGCCTACAGGGTGAATGATGGCTCTGCTCCCATCTACTTGAATTCTCTTCTGAAGCCCTATGTCACCCGACGACCACTACGCTCCTCTAAGGAACGTTTTCTAGCACGGCCAACACCTTGTGCAGGTCGGTCCAGACTCTTCTCATATCTGGTTCCGCGCTGGTGGAATGACCTCCCAAGTGCTACCAGATCAACTGATACCCTCTCCACCTTCAAGAAACTCGTGAAGACTAAGCTCTTCCAAGAATATCTCCTGGCGTAAACTTTGAGAATGCACTTAATAATTTAATTTCTCTACATTGTGTTACACTATTGCACTTTCAACTTAAAACAGCGCAGATTCTATGTTAGCAATACGCACTCCTTGTTAGTTCATTGTGTTGTAGCTTGAATGTTATCCTCTTTTGTAAGTCGCTTTGGATAAAAGCGTCTGCTAAATGCCTAAATGTAAATGTAAATGTAAATGTAAATCATGGAGTGAGATCGATCTTGGGGGCCAACACTGGGTAGAGTCCATTTTGACAAGTGCCATCGTCAGAGGAGGGTCAGAGGGGGGCCCCACAGCTGGAGGCACCAACAGAGTCGGTCCTTCCTAATAAGGCCCATGAGGAGTGATAATTCACTATGCACCATCCCTAACTATGTGGAACAGTAAAGAGGAAGGTGAGACACCACAGGTGAGTAGGGTAAGATGTTTAACTTTCAGATATCACTATGAAATTTTACTAGTTGATTACTCACATGAATATTAGAAAAAAAATATTGCAAGTTTTGTGTAATTTTATGTTTAAATATGCTAATTAGGCGACTTCTAATTAAATATGCACTAATATGCATATATTTTGAAGTGAAGAATCTGACCACTGAAAAAAGCCAGGTTCAATACTGCCAATAGCCTTAAAAAATTGATTTTCTCCCCAATTCTTAGGAATAAAAAGTCATGTAATTTAGGCCAAGAATGATACATCAACAAATCCTTCTGTAAAAACCTTTAAAATATAGTTAGGAATAAGACTGTGCTACAGAAGTGGAGATTCTTTGCTCAGAGTGGGAGAAAATACTCATTTTCAGAAAAGAGCCTTTTAAACAGATTTTTATGGCAAAATTCCACAGATTTCTATTGAAAGTTTCAACTTACAGACAAAATATGTCTTAAAGTCCTATTGAGATGAATGTATCACACCATATAACATCCAAAACACATGAAAATTGATTATTAACACTAGAAGTCCCAGCATTTTTCTGTCTACCTAGAAGACCCAGAGAGGGGTCATTTGGCCCGACCGCTTTTCCCTAATACACTAATCACTCATTTTGTTATGGTAATGAGGCTGTTAGGGGCAGTGTGTGGGCTGAGGGGTGAGGGGGTCACACCTTACAGTGGTAACAGCCAAGACAAACAGAGTCAAGGACAGACAGCTTCTTCCCATGGGCTGTCAACATATGAATGAACATGTGAATGTCCCATGTGACCATAACGACTCATGTGACTGCAACCAGACAATTGTTTGATGGATAAATACCAGTGCACGTGGACTATTGCTTCATTTCCCTCAAGAATTTTGTGGTGAAAGAAGCTTCTCTCCAAGGAACGAAGATGCAGAGATTCAGCACTCAACAGGCATTGGAAATGATCCTGGATGGAGCTAACCCTTTCGACTCGGATGGAGAAGACATCAATCTTCAGGTGGATTCAGACTCCGAGCTGTCTCAGTCGTCTTCAGGTAAGATTTCATTTCATATTATTTCCTATTTTACATTTCATTTCAGTGAGGAATTTGGAAAATATAGCACCATGTGAATAGAGCCTCCATTTTGCCGTCAGTTTTGTTTGATTCTACTTCTCCTGAGGTGTCTGCAGCTTAGCCAACCTATTTGAGATGTTCTGGGATTATTATTATTATTAACTTCTATGCTTGCATTTGTGATGAGATTTGACATTCCCATTGCTCATAATTACATTTTTTCACACTACAGATGAGGAGACCCCAACCAACAAAGAGAGCTCGGCTGGGGACTGATGTGACAGAGACTGCGAAAGATGGCACAGTATGGCATGAAGAACAGGTGGGAACAGGTCCACATTTCACCCCGCCATCGCCATACAGCGCAGATGGAGAGCCAACAGCTAAGGCCAGGAGGTCAATCAAAAGTCGTCTTCAGAGCTTCCTGTGTTTCATCACTCTGGACATGCTTGGCATCATTCGAGACTGTACAGTTCAACATGCAAAGCAAACGGAGCATGTGGATTGGTTCATGGGCCTCCCTGAACTAATGGCATTTATTTCCATCACCATCATGCGGGGAATCATCAGGGTGCCATCACTGCGTGACTGCTGGTCGAAAAACCTGGGAAGCCCACAGATCATTGAAACCATGTCCTGAGTTGCTTTTTCATTCGTTGTAAATATGTTTTGTTTTGTATTTTTTTTAACAATAAATGTCACAGTGTTGATCCCTTCATTCTTGTTGATCCTGTTGATCCACTGCATACAAATCCACCGTATGTGCATAAACCCACCATATGGGCACACACACACCCACCCACACACACACACATGCAAAAACACACACAACCTACCTCAAAACTAAAGCTTGCTCTCAAAAGAAGCTCCTGAGCTGTAAGGTCCCCTCCCCCACACAGGCTCAAGTGGATCCTGCCTTGTGCCACTAACAGCCACACTTCCATAACAAAAGGAGTGTCCACAGGGGGGACTAGGGGTCAAATGGCCCTCTTGTGGGTTTTCTAGGTAAAAAGGTCAATTGACCCTTCTCTGGGACTTCTAGTGTTAAACAGCAAATTAACATGACTTTAACTGAAAACCATCACATGACTATCACAAACTGCCATCGGAACTGCCAAAACACAACTATTACACAGCCATTTCAAAACCATTCGACAGCAGTCTAGTTCCCCCAAGTCAATACACAACCATTGCACAGCAGTCTAGTTCCCCCAAGTCAATACACAACCATTACACAGCCGTCTAGTTCCCCCAAGTTAATACACAACCATTTTATCCACAAATGCTGTTTTTGGACAACAGGCTCATAACAGAGTTGAGTCATTCATTTGCATTCTGAGTACCTACATGCTGTATGCACTGGAGTAGGCTGTCAATAGACATACAGGGAGAAACTTTTGACCCAACTCTTGTGACCATAACTTCACTGCATGAAGCTTATGGCTCTCTGGCCTTTCACCATTCTCCTGTGCTCTCCTGTACCAACGCCAGGATGGAGTGCCCCTAGTGCGCAAGGGGTTGTCATTGATGGAGTGCCCCTAGTGTGCAAGGGGTTGTCATTGATGGAGTGCACCTAGTGTGCAAGGGGTTGTCATTGATGGAGTGCCCCTAGTGTGCAAGGGGTTGTCATTGATGGAGTGCCCCTAGTGTGCAAGGGGTTGTCATTGATGGAGTGCACCTAGTGTGCAAGGGGTTGTCATTGATGGCTTGCCCCTAGTGTGCAAGGGGTTGTCATTGATGGCTTGCCCCTAGTGTGCAAGGGGTTGTCATTGATGGAGTGCACCTAGTGTGCAAGGGGTTGTCATTGATGGCTTGCCCCTAGTGTGCAAGGGGTTGTCATTGATGGAGTGCCCCTAGTGTGCAAGGGGTTGTCATTGATGGCTTGCCCCTAGTGTGCAAGGGGTTGTCATTGTTAGACATGCAGTGGAGGAGGCCTGAATTTCATCCAAGATGGCGGCAAGAGGAAGTTGCAGAATATGTGATGTGCATCTTCAGAAACATACGTTTACTAAACTCTGTGTACATCAACAATGTTCTTTATGCTCAAGCTCATGTGTAGAGACCCTGATAATACTGTGACTGAAAAGTCATGCGATGTCAAAACTTACAAGTTACGTTTATAAACAAATAATGTTTTCATTGCGTTTGCCCAAAAGCCTTGGGCTCACTCATCGAAAGCCATTGGGCTGAAAATGTGAACAACGGTAAAATAATAGAGGGCTGCTAGCAACATCATTTTCTCTTTATATCAATGTTTGAATGGTGCCCATACAGGAAAACAGCCTACAATTGGTTGTTCTGGTTTAAGGATGCAAACTCAAATTTGAACAGTACATGAAAAAATCAATGATTTCTCCTGCCGTGTCTTGCCTTAAGTCTAGACTTTAAGGTATTGAGAGGGTCCGCTTGACGAATGAAGGGGGAGAGATTATTCCACAAGAGAGGCGCACGGTAGCAGAAAGCTCTTCCTCATATTGTGGATTTTCATATTCGTGGGATTACAAGGAGACAAACATTGTAGATGTTATAGAACCTAATAATGTAATAATTTTCTGATCATGTAATAAAAATCTCCTCATAAGTCCTTAAAACATGTAATAAAATCTGATAATAAAATAACTTCCTGATAATGTAATAAAATGAATTTCCCAAAACTCATAATCGCCATACCAATAATGTAAGAAATCGTTAATGGGAGTTTATTACATTATTAAGTTAGCCTTACATTTGCAGAACCTTATAATGTAACAATTTACGGATATTGTAATAACTTTGGTCAATGCTGGTCAACTACTCTGTTTGGCAAGACACCAGTTTAAGTGGTGATAACGTGTGTATGACCACCAACTTAAAACGAAACCAAGAAACCACTTCAAATGAAACCCACCCTAGTCATCTAAATTATCACATACCACGTCGTCATGGCCGTGGTGGTGGAGTAGCCACAATTCACAATTCAAATCTCAATATGGCCCCTAAGCTTGATTATATTTTTAAATCTTTTGAAGTTCTTGTCCTTAACTTGATTCATCCTGATGGGAATAGTGCTAAACCCTTAACAATTGTAACATTATATAGACCTCCAGGCCCCTACACTGAATTCTTATCAGAATTCTCTGACTTCCTGTCCGCTCTAGTCATTAAAACAGAAGAGATAATCATATTAGGTGATTTTAATATCCACATCGATGTTGCAAATGATAGCCTGGCAATTAGTTTCCAATCTCTGCTTGATCACATTGGCTTCTCCCAAAATGTAAACACACCTACACATCAAGGTAACCACACCCTTGATCTTGTTCTGACACATGGAGTACAAATAGAACAACTTACAACCCTACCTCAACACTCTACACTAACTGACCACTACTTATTAACTTTAAAAATCACATTAGACTATGTAGCACCTAACTCAGTCTACTACTACACTAGAAACATAACTCCCAAAACTACAGATGACTTCATAGCAAAAATTCCGTCTTCCGAGCCTCTGCTGAGCCAATATAGCCCTGTATTAGAAGGCTGTATGCCAAGCCCAACCCAAGTTGATCAATTAACTGACAGTGTTGTAAATGTACTACACTCCACATTCAACACCATTGCACCACTCAAAAAGAAAACTAGGAAACAAGAAAAAATTGCCCCATGGTATACCACACAGACTCGCTTACTGAAACAAGCTGCTCGTAGACTTGAAAGGAAATGGTATGCCACTAAACTTGAAGTGTTCCGCCTTGCTTGGAAAGATAGCTTAAAAGAGTACAAGACAGCGCTTAACAATGCCAAATCAGTATATTATTCCTCACTTATACACAATAATGAAGATAATCCAAAATTCCTTTTTGACACTATATCCCGTTTAACAAAAAGCAGGATTGAGGTGTCCCATTCCATTCCAATAACTCTAAGCAGCAAGGACTTCATGGACTATTTTAATGACAAAATTGACTTAAAATACACAACTCCCTTGTAACCTCAAATCCAGTTGGACCACATGTAATGGTTACAGCTAGCTCTAGTCAACCTGTAGCATACCTTGATTCATTCACACCCACCAATATATCAGAAATTATGTCTTTGATCTCTTCAGCTAAAGCCTCAACATGCTTATTGGATCCTATCCCAACTGATCTTCTTAAGGCAGCTCTCTCTCTATTGGCTGAGACGATTCTTAAAATTATTATAGGGGTGGTGGTAGCGTAGTGGTTAAGAAACCTGGCTAGTGTGCAAGTAGCCTGAAAAGTTGTGGGTTCAAATCCCAGCTGCCACTGCTGTGCCCTCGAGCAAGGCACTTAACCCTAAGTTGCTCTAGGGGAGACTGGCCCTGAACAATTGATAGTTGAAATTGTAAGTCGCTTTGGATAAAAGCGTCTGCTAAATGCGTAAACAGAAACAGAAATGACTCACTCATAGCTGGGCATGTCCCAAAATCTTTCAAGACATCTGTTATTAAACCATCAATTAAAAAACCAAACCTTGATCCTGATGTCCTTGCTAATTACAGACCCATATCTAACCTCCCATTTGTTTCAAAAATACTGAGAAAATAGTGTCTAAGCAAATCTGTAGCTTCTTAAAGGACAATAATATCCAGGAAACCTTCCAGTCAGGCTTTAGAACTAATCATAGCACAGAATCAGCCCTAGTTAAAGTCTTCAATGACCTCCTTATCACATCTGATAATGGATATATATCAATACTAATCCTATTGGATCTTAGTGCTGCATTTGACACTATTGACCATGGTACCCTACTACACAGACTTGAACACATGATAGGCATCAAAGACACTGCATTAGCCTGGTTCAAATCATACCTCTCTGGTCACTACCAGTTTGTACACGCTCATTATGAGTCATCAACCCATACCAAAGTAAAGTTTGGTGTACCCCAAGGCTCAGTGCTAGGTCCCCTGCTGTTCTCCCTGTACATGTTACCGTTAGGATCTGTTATAAGCAAACATGGTATCACTTTCCACTCCTATGCTGATGATACCCAGCTTTACCTTTCTATGAAGCCTAATGACTATATGCCAATGACTAAACTTGATGCATGTCTCCTAGACATCAAAACCTGGATGACTAATAATTTCCTTTGTTTAAATTCTGATAAAACTGAAGTTATGATGATTGGCCCTAAACAGCTGACCGACACTCTACCCCATCACCAAAACTTACTCAGTAGCCTGTCACTGTCATGTAATGCAAAAGTTAAAGACCTTGGGGTAATTATTGACCAGGACCTCTCTCTAAATAGTCATGTAAAACACATTTCAAAAAAAAAAATTTTTCACCTACGAAATATTGCTAAGGTTAGAAAGTTCTTATCCTTTGAGGATGCTGAAAAATTAATACACACATTTATTACTTCCAGGCTCGATTATTGCAATGCTCTGTTCTCTGGGTGTAGCAATACTTGCATCAAAAACCTACAACTAATACAAAATGCTGCGGCCCAAACTCTCACCAGGACTAAAAAATATGAACATATCTCTCCTATCCTTGCTTCCCTACATTGGCTGCCTATTAAAAGTCGAATTGATTTTAAAATACTCCTCCTAACCTACAAAGCCCTCAAGGGCGATGCACCAACATATATTAAAGACTTACTTGTCCCTTACCACCCTCCTAGAACCCTAAGATCCCAAAATGCCGGTCTCTTTGTAATCCCAAGAATATCAAAATCTACGTTAGGAGGAAGAGCCTTTTGTTACCGTGCACCCCTCCTGTGGAATAATCTCCCCCCCCACATTCAACAAGCTGACACTCTCAATACCTTTAAGTCTAGACTTAAAACCTTCCTCTTTACTGTTTCCTGTTTCCCACAGTTAGGGATGGTGCATGGCAAATCATCACTTCTCATGGGTCTTTTGGAAGGGACTGCCTCTGCTGTTGCCCCCAGTTGCGAGGCATGGCAGCCACTGACCATCCCTGCAGTGGTGCTGGGTTACCATGCATCATACCTTAGTTATGCTGCTATAGCCTAGCGCCGCCACACAACCTTCATGTGTCATGCCGTACAACTCCCTCTCTCTCTCTTTCAGCTCTCTCAATATATATATATATATATATATATATATATATATATATACACATATATGTATGCCCAAATTACACATTTTGCTTTCTGATGTGTGAGCCTGGCCTAATTCACTATTTTCCACTGTCCACAATTACCTTTGCTGAGTGTCATCCCTGCCTCATTCTCCTCCTGAGTGGACTACAACCAACACTACGGGAGGCCCATGTCAGGACCGACTCTCCATCATAGAGGACCTTCCTGGACGCCGATGCTGGGCCCGACTCCCCTTCCTGAGGCTTTGTGATTGACCCCCCCTCACAATGGTGCTGTCAAATGGACCCTTACTGTTACCCCCATGACCCATCTCACTCCTTTGAGTTTGTCACTATGCCTGGCCGCTGCTACATTGTCCAGCCATAATTCCTGATAACCACCTATAGACTGACTACCATGTATTGTAAAAGTGGGATAATACTCTATTATGAACTATTATGAACCTTAGCTAAACCATAGGCAACTTATAGTCTGTCATGGTTACTACTGATTGTAATTTTTCTCCATGACCCCCGGCAGTTGGGTTAGCCCCTTGAGTCGTGGATCTGCCCAAGGTTTCTTCCTAGATTAACTGAACATAAGGGAGTTTTTCCTTGCCCCTGTTGCTCCTGGGTGCTCCTTCTGTGAAGCGCCATGAGACAATACTATTGTAAAAGGCGCTGTATAAATAAAACTGAACTGAACTTCAAATGAAACCAAGGAAATGAAAAAATTGTCCCATGGTCAGCATATTATTCCTCACTTATAAATGACAAAAATAACCCAACATTCCTTTTCAACACATCATCCCACCTAACAACAAGTAGGAATGAGGTGACTCAATCCATTCCAATAACTCTGAGCAGCAATGACTTTGACACTTTGATTAACATTCAGTTCAAGGACCTTTCAAGGACTTTCCAGGACTAGTTTCCTCAAATTTAAGGGCCACACGCGACAGCATTTACCTACTGCTACCACTGAATTTGTTATCAATAAACGATTTAAATATAGCGCAAAGACTGTGAATGGCATAGAAGTTGTTGGGTCATAATCAATGCAAGAAAATGAACTGAATGTGTACCCTACATCCATAATACTCATAGCCTACATTCATATCCACAGGACATGGCAGAGTTGCCAACTTTGGTCGGTTGGCTGGAGTGAGACTGCAAAATTTTTGATGATTTTTTTTTTTTTTTGTATCCGTGTCCTGCAGTCTACCTGACCCCTTTTGGCAGTTTTAATTTGGCTTTACCATGTAATTGTTTTTTTCACAGAAATATTTGCATGGTAGGGGAAATTTTAAAGAAAGCAGATGTCCTTTCCTGCATTCTGGTGTGTTTTAATCAGTTTCTTAAAAGAGGTAGGCCAAGCTAGGGAGACATCTTCAGAGCAGATCTCTTTGATATGAATATGCTTAGTAGAAAGTACATAAGAGCTCATGTACCATTTACCCCCACTTTTAACATAAGCCAATTTTAAGTTGGCCTGACATCTTTGCACAGTGTGAAGGAGTGTCAAGGTTACTCACAAAAAGTTACTTCAAAACTGAGACCCCTCAAGAGAATAAAACAATAAGAATTAAAGAAAGGACAATTGTAAAGAGGTTATGATTCAGTCTAGAGGTGTATCTGTGCCTTTTCACAGTCCCTGTAAGTCCCACATAAATGAGGGTTAGGACTTCACCTGAGCACACACAGATCCAGTTGAGGAGTTATTTTCATTTTTTTAAAATCTATTTAACATGTTCCTGAATTGATGCGTTGCTGTTTGTTATTCTTGTAAAGCAATAATATGATGTGGACTTATTTGGAACACAGATGGTCTTAAATGGTACCACATGACTAGTTAACATCTTTGCTATATCTTTCGAATTCAATAAAAAATAATGTGTACATTTTCAAATGAAAGATTAATCTAGCAGTTTGATAAGTTGTCTCCCCTACAAACTTGCCAATATAGACGAAAAACATCTAAACATCTCATTTCAATGTCCCTCAATATGTCCCACACACACATACTATACACACACTACACACACACATATGCACTACACATACACCACCCACACACACATACACCACAAACAGACACACACACACACTACATAGGCCCCCCCCCACACACACCACACACAGTACACATAAACCACACACATACACCACACACTTTTTCCCTGCACCCCCCCCCCCCCCCATACACACACACATAAATGCACTACACATATCCCCTCACACACACTACACATATACCACACAGACACTGCACATACACCACACACACAAACAGAGACACACATACACATACACCCTACAAAATACACAACACATACACACACACACTCTTTCCTTCTCTTTCCTCAGTTGACCTTTCCTTCTAGCCAACCTACTTGCCCCAGAGGAGGGGTCTGAGCCACACACACATACATTAACACATACACACACTCTCTCTCTCTCACACACAAACACACACACACACACAGACACGCACACAGACAGGCACACTCACACATCCACTACACACACACTCACACTCACATAGACATGCGCGCACACACACACAAACATACAGACACACACAGACGGACACACACTCACACACACAGACATGCATTCACAGAAACGTACAACACACACAGGCGCACACTTACAAATATACACAGACACACGATGGTCTCTTCCTGCACACGTGGTGATGGTGGACAGTGAGTCGGCAGGACAAAGGGAACAGGTCAGGCAGAGAAATCAAAGGAATCTTTTTAGACGGAGAGACAGAGAGAATGAAGATGGGAGAAAGAGAGAGAGGGATGCAGAGAGAGATCGTGAGGATGGAAAGAGAAAGAGGAGGGGATAGGGTGAGAGAGAGTGAGGGATGGGAAGGGGAGATGGGGGAGAGAGAAAGTGAGGGATGGGGAGAGAGAGGAAGAGAGAGCGGGGGGGAGGGCATAGAGAGACAGACGGAAGAGGAGGTTAAAAGAGTAAGGATGTTGCTGGTGCTGAGTGGGGGATGAGGAGAGAGAGAGAGAGAAAGGCATAGAGACAGACAGAAGAGGAGGTTAAAAGAGTAAGGATGTTGCTGGTGCTGAGTGAGGGATGGGGAGAGAGAGAGAGAGAGAGAGAGAGAGAAAGGCATAGAGAGACAGACAGAAGAGGAGGTTAAAAGAGTAAGAATGTTGCCTGTGCTCATGACAGCTGTAATCCGGGAGTCAGAAGCGACAGATACTCCAAATACTCCACTCAATACTCCAAAAGGTTACAAAGCACTCTCAACACTCTCAACACTCCAAAAGGTTTCAAAGCACTCTCAACACTCTCAATACTCCAAAAGGTTACAAAGCACTCTCAACACTCTCAACACTCCAAAAGGTTTCAAAGCACTCTCAACACTCCAAAAGGTTTCAAAGCACTCTCAACACTCTCAATACTCTCAACACTCTCAATACTCTCAACACTCCTAATACTCTCAACACTCCAAAAGGTTTCAAAACACTCTCAACTCTCCAATAGGTTTCAAAGCACTCTCAACACTCTCAATACTCTCAACACTCTTAATACTCTCAACACTCCAAAAGGTTTCAAAGCACTCTCAACACTCTCAACACTCCAAAAGGTTTCAAAGCACTCTCAACACTCTCAATACTCTCAACACTCCAGAAGGTTTCAAAACACTCTCAACACTCCAAAAGGTTTCAAAGCACTCTCAACACTCTCAATACTCTCAACACTCTCAATACTCTCAACACTCCTAATACTCTCAACACTCCAAAAGGTTTCAAAACACTCTCAACTCTCCAATAGGTTTCAAAGCACTCTCAACACTCTCAACACTCCAAAAGGTTTCAAAGCACTCTCAACACTCCAAAAGGTTTCAAAGCACTCTCAACACTCTCAATACTCTCAACACTCTCAATACTCTCAACACTCCTAATACTCTCAACACTCCAAAAGGTTTCAAAACACTCTCAACTCTCCAATAGGTTTCAAAGCACTCTCAACACTCTCAATACTCTCAACACTCTTAATACTCTCAACACTCCAAAAGGTTTCAAAGCACTCTCAACACTCCAATAGGTTTCAAAGCACTCTCAACACTCTCAATACTCTCAACACTCTTAATACTCTCAACACTCCAAAAGGTTTCAAAGCACTCTCAACACTCCAATAGGTTTCAAAGCATTTTCAACACTCTCAACACTCCAAAAGGTTTCAAAGCACTCTCAACACTCTCAATACTCTCAACACTCCAAAAGGTTTCAAAGCACTCTCAACACTCAAATAGGTTTCAAAGCACTCTCAACACCCTCAGCACTCCAGAAGGTTTCAAAGTACTCTCAACACACCAAAAGGTTTCAAAATACGCAACACTCTCAACACTCCCAACACTCTCAACACTCCAAAAGGGTGACGCTCTGTATAAATGAATGACACTCCAAATAGTTTCAAAGGATCAGAGTGTCCTCGGGCGCTCACAGTGGCAGTTTACAAATGCACCCCACAATACAGTTCAAACTAGAATGCAGAACATGCTATCCAGTAAGGCAATTTAAACTAGAATGCAGAACATGCTATCCAGTAAGGCAATTTAAACTAGAATGCAGAACATGCTATACAGTAAGGCAATTTAAACTAGAATGCAGAATGTATGTACTACTAGAGGATAATTTAAACTAGAATGCAGAGTATGTAAGCTTATTGAAGAGTAGTACACTAGATAAAGTGCAGAATGTGTTTCTTTATTTCAGAATAAAATGATGTACGTGTAAGCTGCATGGATAAAATATCTGATCAAATCATCAAATGTTTTTCAAATGTATTTCAAATGTTTTTCTTTTCCCTGACCAACTAAAACCAATCTGCCCCTCAGAAAAGCCTATGATTCTCCCCATTACCCAATCCAGCACTGAGTGTGTATGTGTGTGTAGTGGAATGTGTGCATATGTGTGCTTGTAAGGTGTGTGTGTGTGTGTGTGTGTGTGTGTTAAGGATGTGTGATTGACAGTCACTAGATAAAATCACCTCCCTCCCTTTACTCTGCTCTGGCCTTGATGGATTTCCTGCTGACAAGGAGGTGTGTGTGTGTGTGTGTGTGTGTGTGTGTGTGTGTGTGTGTGTGTGTGAAACATCAGCTCTGATCTACAGACTTCATGTCATGTCACCCCACCAGCTGGCAATAGACGAGCCGCCATGTTGTCCAACAAGCACGGTAGTGGCCTTCAAAACAGGTGAGGGAGAGGGAGGGGGAGAGAGAGAGAGAGAGAGAGAGAGAGAGAGAGGGAGGGGGCAAGAGAGAGGAAGAGCGAGGGGGGGCTGGGGAAGATGAGATCATTAAGGAGGGAGGGAAGACGAGAGGATGGAGAGAGAGGAGGAGGCAAATAAAAGAGAGAGAGAGACAGTGAGAATAGGAGAGAAAGAAGGGAGAATCACACACACAAAAACAAACACACACACATTCGGGAATACCCGAAGCTAGTATGCAGCTAGCAGGTCGTACCCCTCCCCCACCTCGGCCAGTCAGACCATCTCTTCTTCCACTCCCCTCCTCCTCTCTCCATCCTACACTCCCCTCAGACGCAGTGCCAGGCCCACCACAAAGACTATTACAACCTGGCCTGATAATGCGCTCTCCATGCTACAGGACTGCTTCAAACAGACAAGCTGGGACATATTTGAACATCAGGAGCTGGAAGCTTTCATCGGAAGGGTACTGGACTATATCAAGCTTTACATCTGAAATGTGACTTTAGACACAAAGTCAAAGCAGAAACCCTGGCTGCCCAGTCAGGTCTGCATATTATCAGAGCCCATAACACTGCCTTCAGGTCAGGTGACAGAGCTCTTTCCAGGGCTGCTTAAGCCGACTTGAAAACATTCTGTTCTATTCTGCACACACAAACACACACACACATGCACACACACACACACACACACACACACACACACACACACACACAAACTAAGTGGCTGGGTAATTTTTTCCACCAGCGTAGTTCCAGTGCCAAATCTCAAACCAGTTCTTAGGTTTTCCAAGCCTGATGTAAATGCTAAATGCCTAAATGTAAATGTATAAAACACTTTCACGTCATTTCATTTTATGCAAAGTGTCTGAGATCCCTTTCTGTGAACTTCAGAATGTTAAGTGATAGCAGATAACCCCAGTCTGTCCCTGGAATATGAGGAAACACTGTGAGCATATAAAATAATATGATATAAAAATATACATCTGCTTTTTTTGGCCAAACACCACATTGCAAAGCAAACTTCTTTGCTTTTTCACCAAATGTTTTTACTTCTAATACAATCTTAGTTAACATACTAACGGTGATCCTGCTGCAATGTGCTGAATGTACATTGATGGCCAGTCACCAAAAGACAGGCTAGGCCAACATCTCAGACGCTGAACATGTGTGAAATGTCTAAACGTATGCAGAAACCAGGAGGTAAAAATGAGTATGTTTATGACTATGAAAACATGTATGTTTGTGGAAATGAGAATCACCCTATAGAAAACCATCACAATAATGGATATTGCCTACCTTACCTTTAAGTGAACTTTCTTGGAGGGTGAGAGGCATTTTTAGGACCTTATGTACCCAACCATGGAGTTCAATAACTGATTTCTATCTACTTTTAATATTTGAAATAGCAGCCTATTCATGGCCATGCGCCCTGCGCACCTGGGCACCTGCGCGCCACACAAAAGTGGCTCCCGGGTAGACTTGTCAAGAAGGTGCAGAACATATACTGAAAAAATGACAGGATGACCTCAATGGGGCATGTGAGTTCATTGTGGCTGTGTTCTGCGCACCAAGAGGCAAACCTGTCTGAGCACACGGGGTCCCGTCTGAGAACCATGTCTGCGTAGGCCAGTGGGGGGCTACCAAGATCATGGTGTGTCTCTGTGCACACTCTCTCCAGCACTGTCTGAATACACTGTACAAGTAACACAACTTACAATCTGAACTCAGCATCCCACACTAACTGACCATTACCTAATAACTCTAAGGATGACATTAGGTCCTTCAGTGTATCATGGCTAGGACAGACATTGGCACTTCACCAACTCGCCACAGGAGTACCCCAAGGATCTGTGCTGGGGCCCCTTCTCTTCGCCTTGTACATCACCTCGCTGGGCTCGATCATCCACTCCCATGGCTTCTCCTATCACTGCTATGCTGATGATACCAAGCTCTATCTGTCCTTTCCGCCTGACGACTCCACAGTGTCAACACAAATCTCAGACTGTCTTTCTGATATATCTGCATGGATGAAAGGACATCACCTCCAACTAAATCTCTCCAAAACTGAACTGCTGGTCCTCCCAACCAAACAAGCCATACATCACAACATCAGCATCAAGACTGACTCCCTGTCTGTTTCTCTGACCAAAGTGGCAAGAAACCTAGGTGTCATGATCGATGACCAGCTGACCTTTGCAGATCACGTTGCCTCTGTGGCCCGGTCATGCCGTTTTTCCCTATTCAACATAAGGAAGATCAGGCCGTACCTAACCCAACGTGCTACCCAGCTCCTGGTACAGACTCTGGTTATCTCTCGTCTTGACTACTGCAATCCCCTCCTATCAGGCCTACCAGCCTGTGCGGTGAGACCGCTACAGATGATCCAGAATGCAGCTGCACATCTGGTTTTTAACCAGCCAAAAAGGGCACATGTCACACCTCTGTTCATTGAACTCCACTGGCTACCCTTGGCTGCTCGCATCAAATTCAAGGCACTAATGGTGGCCTACAGGGTGAATGATGGCTCTGCTCCCATCTACCTGAATACTATCCTGAAGCCCTATGTCACCCGCCGATCACTTCGCTCCTCTAAGGAATGTTATCTAGCCAACACCTTGCGCAGGCTCTTCTCATGTTTGGTTCCACGCTGGTGGAATGACCTTCCAAGTGCCACCAGATCAGCTGATACCCTCTCAACCTTCAAGAAACTCTTGAAGACCCAGCTCTTCCAAGAATAGCTCCTGGCCTAAATTTTGAGAATGCACTTAACATCTTATACTTAATTTCTCTTTTAAACTGCACTTTTTATTACACTATTGCACTTTCTACTTAAAATAGTGCAGTTTTTATGTTAGCAATATGCACTCTTTGTTAGTTTGTTTCATTGTGTTGCAGCTTGAATGTTATCCTCTTTTGTAAGTCGCTTTGGATAAAAGCGTCTGCTAAATGCATAAATGTAAATGTAATGTAAATGCATTAGACTCTGTAGCACCTATCTCGATTTACTAGTACACTCAAAGCATAACTCCCAAAACTACAAATGATTTAATAGCAATAATTCCTTCTCTTCTTGACCCTTTATTGTCTCAATATAGGCCTACATTAGAAGGCTCTACTCAAGTCCAACCCAAGTTGACCAATTAACTGATAATGTTGTAAATGCACTATGATGCTCCAGATTCAACTCTGTTGCACTGTTTAAATAGAAAACAAGCACACAAGAAAAAACGCTACACCACACACCCCATTCACTGAAGCAAACTATGCGTAGACTTGAAAGGAAATGGTATGCCACTAAACTTGAAGTGGTCTCCCTTTCTTGGAAAGATTGCTTAAAAGAGTACAAGAAAGCACTTAACAATGCCAGATCAGCATATTATTCCTCACTCATAAACAACAATACAAATAATCCAAAATGCTTTTAACACAATATTCCACCTAACAAAAAGTAGGAATGAGGGGACACTCCATGCTAGTAACAGCAATGACAAATTGAACCTGTAAGACCTAACCTCAAACCTCCAACCAGTTGGTCCCCATGTGATGGTTGCAGCAAGTTCAGGTCGACCTGTAGCATACCTTGATTCATTTACACAACTAAAGCCTCAACATGCTTACTGGATCCAATCCTTGAAGATCCTCTTACTGCTCTCTTAGACTGCAAACTGCTCTCCCTCTACTGGCTGAGACATAAAATACTCAATAAATGACTCACTCATAGCAGGGCATGTCCCAAAATATTTGAAGACAGTTAACATCAGTGTTACGTGGCCTTTGCTGCTGGGGGTAGTTCCCCTACCTGTCTTAATTGTCTAACACATGAGGGTTTGATTGTGTGCAGGTGTGTCCCTGAGTGATGCTGCGGTCTGATTGGTGGAGCCGTGCTTAAAAGCTGTCCGTGTCCCACGCTGCAGCCTCTCTCTGCTTTCCTTTACCCCGATCGCCGCACAGCGCAGCGTTGGACAGCCTCTTCATGGGATTTGCATGACAAACTACCCCACTGGGTTTTTATTTTTTACTTGCATTATTGGATTGGTGGTGGGACGGTGTGTGTGTATTGGTGGTGGGACGGTGTGTGTGTATTGGTGGCGGGATGGTGTGTGTGTATTGGTGGCGGGATGGTGTGTGTGTATTGGTGGTGGGACGGTGTGTGTGTATTGGTTGGACGGTGTGTTTGTATTGGTGGCGGGACGGTGTGTGTGTATTGGTGGTGGGACGGTGTGTTTTTTTGTTTCTCCTTCAACTTGAGCACAAGTGCAGGCAAGCACAGAGCAGTAAGGAATCGTGCGGAAGACCCACAACTTTTTATTTCAAGGAGGTAAGTTAGTTTGACTAAAAAAGAAAGAGAAGGGAAGTTTGCAGGGCCTTTTTTTTCCTTATCTGTCTTAGTTCCTGCCGTTTGAATACGCCGTTATCGATGCTTTTCTGTTGGTGTTTAACATTTGTAAGAATAAAACGACACTTCTTTTTTGTAATCCTGACTCCTGGGGTTTTTCCCATGTTCAGCCATGTGTATGGGTTCGTAACATGGTTATTAAACCATGTATTAAAAAACCAAAAATACTTGAAAAATAGTCTCTAAACAAATCTTTAGATTCCTAAATAAAAATAATATCCAGCAATCCTTCCAGTCGGGCTTCAGAGCTAATCATAATACAGAGTCAGCCCTAGTTAATCTTCAATGACCTCCTTTTCTCATCTGATAATGAATATATATCAATATTAATCCAATTGGATCTTGGTGATGCCTTTGACATTATTGACCATAGCATCCTACTACACAGGCTTCAACACATGATAGACATCAAAGATTCTGCCTTAGCCTGGTTCAAATTGCACCCCTCTGGTCGCTACCAGTTTGTACACGCTCATAATGAATCATACCACACCAAAGTGAAGTATGGTGTACCCCAAGGCTCAGTGCTAGGGCCCCTGTTATTCTCCATCTAGGTGCTACCTTTGGGTTCTGTTCGTATTACTTTTCACTCCTATGTGGCCGACACCCAGCTTTACCTTTCCATGTAGCCTAACGACTGTACACCAATAATTAAACTTGATGCCTGCTTCCAAGACAAAACTGAAGTTATGATGATGGGCCCTAAACAGCTGAATAGCATTTTACCTCACCACCAAAACTTACTCAGTGGCCTTTCACTCTCATTTACCACAAGAGTGAAAGACCTCTCTCTGTCATATAAAATCTTTTTTTCATCTGTGTTAGTCCTCTCAAGTCGAAATCACGAAACCAAGTCGTTCTTTTCTATTTGCTGGCATTTAATTACACAAATGTGCAACTGCGTGCCGTGTGAACTGGACACACAGAAACAAAAAAAATACATAAACATAAAAGTTACCATCTCATAGAGATCACATAAACAACGTTTATAACGTTATGGTTACACAAACTGACATGTCACGTTAGTCTTAACGTCTACTAACACAAGATAGCAACCATACCTCATTGGCCGCTTTACTTGAGAGAAATAAAACTTGTTTGGCTCTTCATTAAACAGACACTGGTTCTTGATTGAACACAAATTCTTCAAAGTATAGTGTAAATTCCACCAAACTCTTGCATATAACTTATACTTGCTCTTCTTGCATAGAACTGAGGTAAGCTATATCTGTCAGTAAGCTTTCAAACCAAAAAGTTACCAACCCTTCAAAACCCCTCTCTTAAAAATGTATCCATGCATTTGTTACATCCAGGCTTGATTACTGTAATGCTCTGTTCTGTGGGTGTTCTGTGGGTGTAGTAATACCTGTATTAAAAACCTACAGCTAATTCAAAATGTCACGGGCCAAACACTCACTAGGACACAAAAATATGAACATATCTCTCCTATCATTGCTTCCTTCCACTGGCTTCTAATTAAATCCATTTAAAAATATTCCGCCTCAATGGCCTAGCTCCAACATATATTACAGACTTACTTGTCCCTTACTGCCTTGCTAGACCCCTAAGATCCCAGAACGCTGGTCCCCTTGTAATCTCAAGAATATCAAAATCTGCAAAAGGAGGAAGAGCTTTTTACTACCATCTGCCTCTCTTTTGGAATAATCACCCCCCCCCCCCCCCCCCCCCCCCCCCACACACACACACACACACATTCGGCAAGTGGATTCTCTCAATACCTTTAAGTCTAGACTTAAAACCTCACTACTCCCCATAATTAGGGATGGTGCACAGTAGATCATCACTCCTCATGGGTCTATTTGGAAGGACTGCCTTTGCTGTTGCCCCCAGCTGTGAGGCATGGTGGCCACTGACCATCCCTGTAGTGGTGTTGGGTTGCCATGAACCATACCTTAGTTATACTGCTATAGCCTAGTGCTCACACAAACCTATCATGTGTCATGCGTACAACTCTCTCTCTCTCTCATATACATATTTACACATACATACATGCACATATGACACATAGTGAACTTAGTGATCAGTGAAGTATGAGACTGGCCTAACTCATTTGTTTCCTCTGTTCACCTACACCACAATCATCTCTGCTGAGTGTCATCCCTGCCTCCCACTGGCTGACTCCTGTCACCTGCTCCCCCTGAGAGGAATGCAACCAACTTCACAGGAGGCCCATGCCAGGACCAACTCTCCTGCGACGGACCCCTCCCCATAATGCACTGTCAAAATAGACCCTCCCAATGTTACCCCCATGACTGATCCCACTTCCTGACTTTAACACTCTGCCTCATTGTTACTACAGTGTCCAGCCATAACTTTTGAACCACCTATGGCTTGACTACCATATAATGTTGTGGTACAATATTTTGGAATTATTATGATGCTCAGCTAAAATCAGAGTTTTTCCGTGTCCCTGTTGCTCTTGGGTGCTTCTTGCTGTAAAGGACCATGAGACAATGGTATTGTACAAGGCGCTGTATAAATGTAATTAAAATGAACTAAATTGACCTTTTGTTTGTGCACACAGACACAAACACACACACACACTGAACAGCAAACCTTCAGCTTACGTTAACTGAGAGGGGCACACACACACTCACTACTTGACTGAATAGCAAACTTTGAGCTTCAAAGTGTGTAGATGGGCAGTTAGAGTGGCTATAGCTACTGATCTACACTTGGATAAGACATGTGACCCTACACCACCAAAGCAGTCGGAAGTTAGAGTGGCTATAGCTACTGATCTACACTTGGATAAGACATGTGACCCTACACCACCAAAGCAGTCGGAAGTTAGAGTGGCTATAGCTACTGATCTACACTTGGATAAGACATGTGACCCTACACCACCAAAGCAGTCGGAAGTAGTGGCTATAGCTACTGATCTACACTTGGATAAGACATGTGACCCTACACCACCAAAGCAGTCAGAAGTCACAAGCTTAAGTTTTAAGATACTTGAGATGCAATGTGTGCACCAATGTGTGCACCAAAAAAGTTCCACATTTCAACATAATTTGACAGTATAAAGCCAACACTCTTACTAAATTGTGGCAGAATTCATACCTTAACCTGTACTAAAAAGCAAGTTGAGAAGGTGTATTGATGTCAGGATTGTGCTAGATGCCATTGTAAAGATTTCTAGTGTTGATAATTAGCTGATAAGCTAACGCAGGCAAAACGGGATGAACTGTTCACTGCCTTAGAAAAATGCAATTCATCTGAATGTTGAGGGCTACTGCCATTTTGGGTAACTAAAGTAACAATATTTTGAACTTACAGACTGTAGTTCGCCTCTAAAGGGAGTTAACATCCTGGTAACGACTGTGGGAATCAGAACCATAAGCTCTGGTGAGTAATGGAAGCTGGCAGAGAAGAGTGGCTAGAATGAATAGTTGAGCCTTGAGCTGCTGATTGTGTTCAGCTGTGCAAATAAAGAGCACAAGCCAAGTAATACTTAGTGTGTGCTGATTGCTCGGCTGGAAGGATATCACACAGATGAGAAATATGACGGCCGTAAATCAAATGTTGACAGCTAGCACATGTAATATTAGCATCTTTGCTTGCACCACAGCAAACACCAGACCATCCATTTGTGGAGGGGTAGAGGCTCACTGGGAACATGGTGTGGAGGGTGGTTGACTGGCACTAGGACCCAGGGGAGGAGCAGGGTTTATAAAGAGGGGTGTGGACTTACCTGGGCCTTTCTTCCTGTACTGAGGGCACTTCCTGTACTCTGTGCACCTGAGGTCAGCTTCTGTTTGCTGGTGATCTGGTAGGTCTTCTTTTAAAGTTTGTGTAAAATCAGTTATCACAGTAAGATGTAAAAGCTACCAGTTTATTTAAGATTTAATCAGCAAGCAAAGGTGTAACCCATTAGATTCCTGTTTGGTGAGGGGATGCAACCTGAAGTGAGTGTTAAGGCACGTCAGCCAGGAGAGAAGGTACATCAAACTATAGGTCCAACTTTGAGATGAGTTTTGTCCTTAGTATAAAATGTTAATGCATCTTAGACCTGCTCGGTCACACATTAAAGCTCTTCCCTTACGGTCCAAGATAGATCCACGGTTTCTGGTTAGAGATAAATCCATGTTCTATACATGCTTTTAAGTAAAGTCCAGCATAAGGGATATTCTTGTCATGATTGCATGTTATATCTGAAGATTTCAGCTGACTTTAGTTCAAAACACTTTGACTATAAAGGTGAAAAACATTGGCAGAAAGAGTTCACAGTTCAGAAAGAGTTCATAGCCATAATGTTCAGAATAGCTGCACCCAAACAAAAGGACAGTGTCACAATGCTAGTGGACAAACAAAAGGACAGACTGTCACAATGCCAGTGGACAAACAAAAGGACAGACTGTCACAACGCCAGTGGACAAACAAAAGGACAGACTGTCACAATGCTAGTGGACTTCACAGCCATATTTCTCAGTTTTTGCCTTTATCTGACTTCTTCCATCCTAACACTTTGAACGCCCTAGGATTAAGGCTGGGGTTAGGGGTTGGGTTTCTCATAACTGATGTTGGTTAATATTGTTATTTTGAACGCTTGTCTTGTCGCAAGGTAATATCTTAACTTTAAAAAATTGGTCAATGTGACTGCTTTTGCCGTGGAGGGTCACAAATGTGCTTTGGCAACATGGCACACAGACACATTTTATACAGTTTATTTAAATGAACTAAAACACATCCTCTTTTCCAAATAAACCTGCTACCTATGACTGCTGATGGAGCAGTTTGGCCATCTGTTTGGCCTTTGTTTTATGGAGCCCCCTTATGCAGTCCACAGACCGCCAACCTCTGCACATGACATAAACTACCACACACTAGGACAATGAATTGGCATGTATATCCTAAGTTCTCATACACACACACACACACACACACACACATATATACAGATACATACACTTGTATAAGAAATTTGCTTTGGCATCATGGCACACACACACACAGATACATAAACTTATATTAGAAATTTGTCCTCATCTCTGCTACACACAACCTGGCAACAGATTCTTCTTCACATGTGCACGGCACTGTGTGTCAGTGTGTACTTGCACATGTGTGCATGTTTTGTGTTTTGGTTTGTGTATTTGTGTGTGAGCGAGTACTGGGATAAATGTCCTCTGTCTGTCTGTCTGTCTGTCTGTCTGTCTGTCTGTCTGTCTGTCTGTCTGGGAAATCTGGAGTGTTTTACTTTTGTTGTCTTCAGGCTCACTAATTGAAAATGTACATAGTGCAGCTTAAACATGCTATGAGGTAAGACTTTTAGGCCCTACACACACACACACACACCCACACACAGAGGACTTTTAGGCCCTTCTGTTCAACCTGCTTCATACACACACACACACACGCACACACACACAGAGGACTTTTAGGCCCTTCTGTTCAACCTGCTTCACACACACACACACACACACACACACACACACACACAGAGGACTTTTAGGCCCTTCTGTTCAACCTGCTTCATACACACAAGCACATTTACACACACACACACACACACACACACACACACACACACACACACACAGAGGACTTTTAGGCCCTTCTGTTCAACCTGCTTCATACACACACACACACACACACACACACACACACACACACACACACACACACACACACACACACACACACACACACACACACAGAGGACTTTTAGGCCCTTCTATTCAACCTGCTTCAAACTGAGGGACCCGCTTTAGCTCGCTGCTTTGTCTATTAGCAGTCTCTCCCCTTAAGTGTGTGAGTGTGAAACACTTGAAGAAATGTTCAGCAGAGTTTTTTCACTGAACCGATGGCTGTCGGGATGGTGTGCCGATGATATGTTACCAAATCAACATAAACGTCACTTCTACACAATAATAATAATAATGATGATAAATATAATCCTAAATTCCTTTTGAACACTATATATATCCTGTGTAACAAAAGCAGGATGAGTTGACCCACTCCATTCCAATAACTCTTCAGCAGCAATGACTTCATGAACTTTTTTAATGACAAAATTGAATCCATAAGACTTAAACAAATAAACAACTCCCTTGTAGCCTCAAATTCAGTGGAGCCACATATGGGTAACAGCTAGCTCTAGTCAACCTGTAGCACCTTGATTCGTTCACACCCACCCATATATCAGAAATGACTTATTTGATGATCTTAACTAAAGCCTCAACATTGGGCTGGGCTTTCATCAAGAGTGCATGCCTGAACAAACAATGTGTGTGTGTGTGTGTGTGTGTGTGTGTGTGTGTGTGTGTGTGTGTGTGTGTGTGTGTGTGTGCTTTCATCAGGTATGCTGCTTAAACATTTTGCAGTGTGTGTGTGTGTGTGTGTGTGTGTGTGCTTTCATCAGGTATGCTGCTTAAACATTTTGCTGTGTGTGTGTGTGTGTGTGTGTGTGCTTTCATCAGGTATGCTGCATAATTATTATGGCGTGTGTTTTGCATTTGGCAGGAGCCACATTACTGTAAGTAAATAAGTGCTGCTGCCGTGTGATTGTGTTAAATAAGGCTACTCTTTGCCTTTGTTGGAGTGCATTTACACTTCTTCGAGTGGGGAGAGAGGCTGGCTGTAGAATGGCTAAAGCTGGTGAATTGAATCTATAAGACTAAAACTAAACAACTCCCTTGTAACCTCAAATCCAGTTGGACCACATGTAATGGTTACAACTAGCTCTAGTCAACCTGTAGCACCTTGATTATTTCACACCCACCAATATATCAGAAATTATGTCTTTGATCTCTTCAGCTAAAGCCTCAACATGCTTACTGAATCCTTTCACAATCTTTCACAACTTAAGACTGCTCTCTCTCTGCTGGATGAGATGATTCTTAAAATTATAAATGACTCACCCATAGCTGGGCATGTCCCAAAATCGTTCAAGAAATCTGTTATTAAACCTTATATTAAAATACTAACCTTGATCCTGATGTCCTGGCTAACTACCAACCCATATCTAACCTCACATTTGTTTCAAAAATCCTTGAAAAAATAGTGTCTAAGCAAATCTGTAGCTTCTTAAACAAAAATAATATCCAGGAAACCTTCCAGTCAGGCTTCAGAGCTAATCATAGCATAGAGCCTAGTTAAAGTCTTCAATGCCTGCCTATCTTATCTGATAACGCATTTATATATAATATTAATCCTATTGGATATTAGCCCTGGCTTTGACGATATTGACCATGGCATCCTACTACACAGGCTTGAACACATAATAGTCATTAGCCTCGTTCAAATCATGCCTCTCTGGTTGCTACCAGTTTGTACGCGCTCATAATGAGTCATCATCCCATACCAAAGTAAAGTTGGTGTACCCCAAGGCTCAGTGTTAAGGCACTGTTTTTCTCTCTCTACATGCTACCTTTGGGATCTGTTATAAGGAACATGGCATTACTTTACACTCCTATGCTGATGACACCCAGCTTTACCTTTCTATAAAGCCTAATGACTATATGGCAATAACGAAACTTGATGCCTGTCTCCAAGACATTCAAATATGGATGACCAATAATTTCTTATGTTTAAACTTAAGTTATGATGATAGCTGAACAACATTCTACTCATAACCAAAACTTACTCAGTGGCCTTTTAACATCATGTAACACAAAAGTTATAGACCTTGGGGTAATTATTGACCAGGACCTCTCTCTAATAGGTCAAAAACATCCTTTTTCCATCTATGAAATATTTCTAAGGTTAGAAAGTTCCGATCCTTTGAGGATGCTGAAAAATTATTACATGCATTTGTTACTTTCAGTCTTGATTACTGTAATGCTCTGTTCTCTGGGTGTAGTAATACCTGTGTCAAAAACTACAGCTAATACAAAATGCTGCAGCCTGAACACTAATTAGGACTAAAAAATATGAACATATATCTACTATCCTCGCTTCCTTACACTGGCTCCTCCTAACCTACAAAGCCCTTAATGGCTGTGCTCCAATATATATTAAAGACTTACTTGTCCCTTACCACCATCCTAGGACCTAAGATCCCAGAATGGCTGGTCGTCTTGTAATCCTAAGAATATCAAAATCTACGATGGGAGGAAGAGCTTTTTGCTACTGTGCGCCTATCTTGTGGAATAATCCCCCCCCCCATTCGACAAGTGGGGACACTCAATACCTTTAAGTCAAGGCTTAAAACCTTCCTCTTTACTGTTTCCCATAGTTAGGATGGTGCTGGCAAATCATCACTCATGGGTCTCTTGGGAGGCACTGCCTCTGCTGTTGCCCCCAGTTGTGAGGAATGGCGGCCGGTGACCATCCCTGCAGTAGCGATAGGTTGCCACACACCATACTTTAGTTATGCTGCTGTAACCTAGTGCTGCCACAAACCTTTCATGTGTCATGCCGTACAACTAGCTTACTATATATATATATATAGCAGCTATATATATATGTACATATATGTATGCACCTATGACACATGATCAATGAAGTGAGAGCCTGGCCTGACTTATTTGGTTCCTCTGTCCATCTACACCACTATTATCACTGCTGAGTGTCATCCCTGCCTCCTTCCGGCAGAGTCCTGTCACCTTTCCATCCTGAGTGGATTGCTACCAACACTATGGGAGGCCCATGTCAGGACCGACTCTCCATCATAGAGGCCCTTCCCAGACGCCTATGCCAGGACCGACTCCCCTTCCCTGAGGCTTTGTGATTGACCCCCCCTCACAATGACACTGTCAAATGGACCCTTACTGTTACCCCCATGACCCATCTCACTCCTTGACTTTAACACTATGTCTGGCTGCTACTACATTGTCCAGCCATAATTCATGATAACCACCTGTGAACTGACTACCATGCAATGTTATGGGACAATATTTTGGAACTATTATGACGCTTAGCTAAAACCATGGACATCTTGTAGTCTATCATGGTTACTACTGACTGTACTTCTCCTGCAGTGACCCCTGGCAGTTGGGTTAGCCCTTGAGTTGTGGATCTGCCCGAGGTTTCTAAACATAAGGGAGATTTCCTTGCCCCTATTGCTCTTGAGTGTAAAGTGCCATGAGACCATACTACTGTAAAAGGAAATAAAATTGAAGTGAATATTCGCTGCATGTGCTTCTGTTGTCCCTTTCCCTGCTTGCTCTTGCTGTGTCTGTCTGCCTCTCAGGTGCCTGTTGCTTAGTGGGAACACCTGACTGTGTCTGTCTGCCTCTCAGGTGCCTGTTGCTTAGTGGGAACACCTGACTGTGTCTGTCTGCCTCTCAGGTGCCTGTTGCTTAGTGGGAACACCTGATTGGCTGCTATTTAGGCGTCCCCTTTCCTGGCCTGAGGAGGAAACACACACACTCCAAACACACACACTCCAAACACACACACAAGCCTGGGCTTCTATTTGTCAATGCAGAAATAAAGAATCTTCCTCTTCCTCTTGTTCCTCACACACTCCAAACACACAGCCACACATTCCAAACACACAGCCACACACTCCAAACACACACTGACACACTCCAAAGACACACACACACACACAAACATTGACACATTCCAAACACACAGCCACACATTCCAAACACACAGCCACACATTCCAAACACACAGACATACTCCAAAGACACACACACACACACACATAAACACTGACACACTCCAAACACAAACACAAACACACACCTTGTTGTTGACCTCCACACCTCTGGAGTCGACAGAGAGGCTAATTAGCATTTCATTAAAAACACACTTTTGCTTATGCCTGTGCTTCTGCTGTGACCTGGGAGGTCCCCTGTTTCTGCTTTAAGTGAGTTAAATGACAGCGAAACGAGAGGAGTTTGCATGAAATGTCCATCTGTGAATGCAGGCTGTAAATTTAGTGTAAATGATTCCCAAATGAAGATAAATCTGATGGCAAACAGCATCCCAGTAGAGGGGTGTGTGTGTGTGTGTGTGTGTGTGTGTGTGTGTGTGTGTGTGTGTGTGTGTGTGTGTGTGTGTGTGTGTGTGTGTGTGTGTGTGTGTGTGTGTGTGTGTCATCCCTCTATGCATTACTGTAGCCTCCAGCCATTTCCAGGAAATCAATGCCACATTACCTCTTCATCTCTCCCCCTGTTCCGTGTACGTTTGCACTTGTGGGTTGCATATATGTGGGAGACTGGGTGTGGGTGTGTGTGGGGGGGTTAGTGTACACACTGTTCAGGCAGACTTATTGATCAGCATAGCCCATGAATAGCAATAAATGAAGTTCAATAACTTCTTCAGTAGTTAAGGCCCATTATGAGAGAACATCTGAAAGATGACTGCCTACAGCCTTTATCTATCAAGGATGCTAACTGTTTGTGTGTGTGTGTGTGTGTGTGTGTGTGTGTGTGTGTGTGTGTGTGTGTGTGTGTGTTGTGTGTGTGTGTGTGTGTGTGTGTGTGTGTGTGTGTGTGTGTGTTTGTAAATGCATAGGCGTAATTCCCATGGGGGTTAAGGCCTAAAGCGTGATCACAGCACGTTTGAATAGATTTTATTTCGTGACGACTTCACGAAAAGTCGTGGGACTGGGTAGCTCTGAGCACAGAGGCTCCCCTAGGCTGTGTGCTCAGTCCTCTGCTCTTCACCCTGCTGACACATGACTGCACACCAGCCTACAGCACCAACCACCTCGTGAAGTTCGCGGATGACACAACTCTGCGCCACCAGGAAGCCAGGAATCTGCCCAAGAACGGTACTTGGTCTCGACCCCCCTGGACCCCCTCTATGTCTGCCATACTCTTTGCACTACATGCCTTTTTGCACCATTTCTGCACTATTAACCTG
>PYXC01001895.1:217500-220681 GCA_015244755.2 Tenualosa ilisha | reverse complement strand
TCCCGTGACGCAATACGCGCGTACACTGCAGAGGAATGGCATGCATGGATGCCGTCCACGAAAGAAGCCTCTCCTAAAGCCCAGGCACAAAAAGCCTGCCTAGAGTTTGCCAGGGCCCATGCTGACAAAGATGAAGGCTACTGGGACTCTGTATTGTGAGTGATGAGACCAAAATTAATGTTTTTGGAACTGATGGCTTCAAACTGTATGGCGTCGCAAAGGTGAGGAATACAAAGAAAAATGCCTGGTGCCTACAGTGAAGCATGGTGGTGGCAGTGTCCTTACGTGGGGCTGCATGAGTGCTGCTGCTGTTGGGAGCTGCATTTCATTGATGGCATCATGAATTCAGAGATGTATTGCTCTATATTAAAAATAAAATGCTACCATCACTCCGTGCACTTGGTCGTGGTGCACTTTTCCAACATACAGTGATCCTAAACACACATCTAAGGCCACTGTCGGCTTTCAGAAGAGGAACAGGGTGAGAGTGATTCAGTGGCCAAGCATGTCACTGATCTAACCCAGTCGAACACCTATGGGGAATTCTGAAGAGACAAGTGGAGCATCACTCCGCATCCAACATCCAGTCTCTAAAACAGGTCATTATTGAAGAATGGAAAAAGATTGATGTTACAAAATGTTGCCAACTTGTTCATTCCATGCCCAGAAGACTTGGTGCCGTCATTAAAAATCATGGAGGCCATACAAAATACTAGATGCAGTAGTTTTGTTGGGGGTGTACTCATTTTTGCTCCCCCCTAATTTGAGTAAAATTGAAAAATATGTCATCTAAGTTATATTATTAAGCAAAGTTTGTGTTGTATGTTACGCAGATGTGATATTAAACTTTTTATAAATTTTTGGAATATTTTTTGTTTTCATGGACATACTGTTTAAGCTTTACTTTTCAAAGGGGGTGTACTCATTTATGCTGGGCACTGTATCTGTCTGTCTGTCTATCTATCTATCTGGAGCAACATACACGCAGGTAGAGCGGAGGCTGCGTTTGCAGCTACCTTTTATGTTTTACTATTTTTACCTTCAACTCTTTTTACTTGTAACTTTTTATTTTATTTTATCTACGTTGTTTACGTTGTTTCATCTTGTTTACATTGTTCATCGTCTAAAAAACCCTGTCAACATCCCCAAGTGACGATACACTCCTAAAAAACACATCAACATCGCCAAGTGATGATACACTCCTAAAAAAACCATGTCAACATCGCCAAGTGACGATACACTCCTAGAAAAACAGATTGCCTACCTGATAGAGGATGTCTGTAGACTCTTGGAGGAGCTTCGGAAAAACTACTCTGGACAACTCTGAGAAAGAAAACCTTGTATCCGTCTTTTCGGTTTTGGCTGTTGATCAATCAAAGCGAATTTCCACTCTCTCTCATAGCAGCCATCCAAAGCACGGTCCTTTGGGATCCAGCACACCGCTGAACACCCGTCTCCTCACGCCTGGGTCTCAGCCACGGACTGAAGCTCCCAACCGCAGGCGTCAAAAGTGCTCCTGGGGAAATGTACTTCTCTTGTGCCTTTCAGACCAGTATACTGCCCTCTCCCCTAATAACTGGCCTCAGTATACTGCACTCTCCCTAATAACTGGCTTCAGTATACTGCACTCTCCCCTAATAACTGGCCTCAGATACTGCACTCTCCCCTAATAACTGGCTTCGGTGTGCTGCACTCTCCCCTAATAACTGGCCTCAGTATACTGACTCTCCCCTAATAACTGGCTTCAGTATACTGCACTCTCCCCTAATAACTGGCTTCAGTGTACTGTCCTCTCCACTGCTGACCCTCACCACTTCCAGCAGATGTTACATCAGTCATGGATGATGGCCTGGCATCCCCATCAGCTTCCATCATCTCCAGTGGAAGTAGGCCTGCTGCTGCCGCCGCGCCTGGTGTCTGGCCTGGTGTCTGGCCTGGTGTCTGGCCTGGTGTCCAGCCTGTCTTAGATGATGGCCTGGTGTCCAGCCTGTCTTAGATGATGGCCTGGTGTCCAGCCTGTCTTAGATGATGGCCTGGTGTCCGGCCTGTCTTAGATGATGGCCTGGTGTCCGGCCTGTCGTAGATGATGGCCTGGTGTCCAGCCTGTCGTAGATGATGGCCTGGTGTCCAGCCTGTCTTAGATGATGGCCTGGTGTCCAGCCTGTCTTAGATGATGGCCTGGTGTCCAGCCTGTCTTAGATGATGGCCTGGTGTCCAGCCTGTCTTAGATGATGGCCTGGTGTCCAGCCTGTCTTAGATGATGGCCTGGTGTCCAGCCTGTCTTAGATGATGGCCTGGTGTCCGGCCTGTCTTAGATGATGGCCTGGTGTCCGGCCTGTCGTAGATGATGGCCTGGTGTCCGGCCTGTCTTAGATGATGGCCTGGTGTCCGCCTGTCTTAGATGATGGCCTGGTGTCCAGCCTGTCGTAGATGATGGCCTGGTGTCCAGCCTGTCTTAGATGATGGCCTGGTGTCCGGCCTGTTGTAGATGATGGCCTGTTGTCCAGCCTGTTGTAGATGATGGCCTGGTATCTGGCCTGTTGTAGATGATGGCCTGGTGTCTGGCCTGTTGTAGATGATGGCCTGGTGTCTGGCCTGTCTTAGATGATGGCCTGGTGTCCAGCCTGTCTTAGATGATGGCCTGGTGTCCAGCCTGTTGTAGATGATGGCCTGGTGTCCAGCCTGTTGTAGATGATGGCCTGGTGTCCAGCCTGTCTTAGATGATGGCCTGGTGTCCAGCCTGTCTTAGATGATGGCCTGGTGTCCGGCCTGTCTTAGATGATGGCCTGGTGTCCGGCCTGTCTTAGATGATGGCCTGGTGTCCGGCCTGTCGTAGATGATGGCCTGGTGTCTGGCCTGTCTTAGATGATGGCCTGGTGTCCGGCCTGTCTTAGATGATGGCCTGGTGTCCGGCCTGTTGTAGATGATGGCCTGGTGTCTGGCCTGTCTTAGATGATGGCCTGGTGTCTGGCCTGTTGTAGATGATGGCCTGGTGTCCAGCCTGTCTTAGATGATGGCCTGGTGTCTGGCCTGTTGTAGATGATGGCCTGGTGTCTGGCCTGTCTTAGATGATGGCCTGGTGTCTGGCCTGTTGTAGATGATGGCCTGGTGTCTGGCCTGTCTTAGATGATGGCCTGGTGTCTGGCCTGTTGTAGATGATGGCCTGGTGTCCAGCCTGTCT
>PYXC01001895.1:207500-212500 GCA_015244755.2 Tenualosa ilisha | reverse complement strand
GCTGTGTGACTTGTGTACATTAATGTGTGTGTTGACATTGATATGCGTATTGAGGTGTGTGTGTTGTGTGTGCATTATACTGATTGTGTGTGTGTGTGTGTGTGTGTGTGCATGTGTGTGTGTGCGCAGGTGGAGAAGGAAGTAACCGAGGCCATGCTGAAGTCTTTGCGTTACTGCGACCTTGACACGGTGTCTCCACGACAACCACTCTACCAGTACCGAGCCGCTACTATCCATCACAGACTAGCATCAATGTACCACAGCTGTTACCGCAACCAGGTACACACACACACACACACACACACACACACACACACACACACACTCTTACTTAAAGACTAGCATCAATGTACCACAGCTGTTACCGCAACCAGGTACACACACACACACACACACACCCATGACTGTAAGTGTTCCTCCTCAGCTGTACTTAGTCATCACCTGAAATACACCAGTTAAAGTCTGTACTCCCACACTGACACCTGACACACACACACACACACACACACATCTCACAATAATTTACCTTTGTCAGGTGGGTAGTGAGGGCTTGTGTAAGCAGCATGTGAGCAGTGTGTGTGTGTGTGTGTGTGTGTGTGTGTGTGTGTGTGTGTGTGTGTGTTAGGGGTGGGTGGTGTAAACAATATAAATGATATACAATATACATTTTGCATTAGCCTATGTAATTATCTAATGTAGGCATACACCTCCAAACTAACACAAGTAGAAATACAAGACGTATACTTACGATTTCAGAAAAATTCATGCATTGTTGTTGATTTGTGCGAGTCTTACTGTGTGTGTTTACACCAAGAGTGACTAAAGCTATGAAATGGCCAGAAGTAATTAAATCACTTTGTGTGGACAAGAGCGACAGAGGCAGCTAATGCGACAAATGACAAAACTTGGGTGACTAGAGCGACTTCAAGAAGTTAAAACTTGGGTGACTAGAGCGACTACAAGAAGTTAAAACTTGGGTGACTAGAGCGACTAAAAGAAGTTAAAACTTGGGTGACTAGAGCGACTACAAGAAGTTAAAACTTGGGTGACTAGAGCGACTACAAGAAGTTAAAACTTGGGTGACTAGAGCGACTAAAAGAAGTTAAAACTTGCGTGACTAGTGGGACTGAAGGAAGTTAAAACTTGGGTGACTAGAGCGACTACAAGAAGTTAAAACTTGCGTGACTAGAGGGACTGAAGGAAGTTAAAACTTGGGTGACTAGAGCGACTACAAGAAGTTAAAACTCGGGCAACTAGAGCAACTAAAAGAAGTTAAAACTCGGGTGACTACAGCGATTAAAGGAAGTTAAAATATGAGCGACTAGAGCGACTACAAGAAGTTAAAACTTGGGTGACTAGAGGGACTAAAGGAAGTTAAAACTTGGGTGACTAGAGCGACTACAAGAAGTTAAAACTTGGGTGACCAGAGCGACTAAAAGAAGTTAAAACTCAGGCGACTAGAGCGACTACAAGAAGTTAAAACTTGGGTGACCAGAGCGACTACAAGAAGTTAAAACTCAGGCGACTAGAGCGACTACAAGAAGTTAAAACTCAGGCGACTAGAGCGACTAAAAGAAGTTAAAACTCGGGTGACTAGAGCGACTGAAGGAGGTTAAAACTTGGACAACTAGAGCGACTAAAAGAAGTTAAAACTCGGGTGACGAGAGCAACTACAAGAAGTTAAAGCCTGCTGACCTTTATGCAAATTAGCTATGACGCGTTGGCTGTGCATGAAGTGTAAGTGGGCGTACCTGCTCCACGTCATGAGTGATTAGAGTTACAAGAATGAACGCAGATATTTAGCAGAATTTTTTTACGAGCAATAAAAGCGATTTTACAGCTTTAGTAGCTCTTGGTGTGAACGCACAGTTCTGCGAACCCAGTCATTTATGGGTAATTTACGTATGCTACCCTAACTGAACCCAGTCATTTATGGGTAATTTACGTATGCTACCCTAACTGAACCCAGTCATTTATGGGTAATTTACGTATGCTACCCTAATTTATGTTCTCCTTACCATACCCTTGCTAGTTGTCTGTGTCCTTGTTTCCATTAAAGTGCGGTTGAAAAGTACTAGCAGGTGTGGCCATCTCCCTAAATAAAACCTTCAGGTACCCTGAGTGACTCACAGCTCTATGGTGCGTTGCTATGTGGTGCCCCAGTGAAACATCTATTTTACAAGAAGGTCCCACATGTTCCACAAGCTTAAATATTTCACAGCCACATTCATTTGCCCCCTTTATCAAGAGGGTGGATGTGGTGAACATCTTGGGACATCTTTGTTTGCTTTTTATTCTAAACTGCGTTATTTAGAGATTTCCTTTAGTTTAATTCATTCTGTATTTTGTGTTTTTTTCATTTAAGGATCTCCTGAATGCTTTTAATTTAAACATTTAACATTTTTTATTTAATTTAGTATTCTGCATTCAAGTAGTAATGACTTGACCAAAGTGTGACTCATCTTGGAGGTCGATGTTAGATGTTATTTTTGGCTTAAAACATTCTGAAATCAATGAATTGGCTCATTATTTTGGAGAAAAATACAACTAACGGCTCTCCTGATCAATACTGCATGTTTGAAGTTATACAAAGAATATAACGCAATATATACTGCATATGTCTATGCTTAAAATTATACCGCAATATGAATTTTAGGCCATATCACTCAGCCCTAGTGGTGTGTGTGTGTGTGTGTGTGTGTGTGGTGTGTGTGTGTGTTGCAGGTGGGTGGTGAGGGCTTGCGTCAGCAGCATTCAGAGCTTTATTAATGTGTGTGTGTGTGTGTGTGTGGGCAGGAAAAAGTACAATCAGTAGTAACTTTGATAGACTACAAGTTGTCCATGGTTTTAGTTAAGGATCATAGTAGTTCCAGAGTATTATCCCACTTTACATTACATGGTAGTCAGTCCATAGGTGGTTATCAGGAATTATGGCTTGGCAGTGTAGCAGTGGCCATACATAGTGTTAAAGTCAAGGAGTGAGATGGGTCATGGGGGTAACAATAAGGGTCTATTTGACAGTGCCATTGTGAGGGGGTCAGTCACAAAGCCTCAGGGAAGGAGAGTCGGTCCTGACATGGACCTCCCGTAGTGTTGGTTGTAGTCCACTCAGGAGGGGAGGGTGAGAGGAGTCAGCCAGAAGGAGGCAGGGATGACACTCAGTAGAGATAACTGTGGTGTAGGTGGACAAAGGAAACAAGTGAGTCCAAGTGAGGCCAGGCTCACACTTCACTCATCACGTGTGTCATATGTGCATACATATGTGTACATACATTTATATATAGGTGTAGAGAGAAAGAGTTGTATGGCAAGACACATGAAAGGTTTGTGGCGGCATTAGGCTATAGCAGCATAACTAATGTATGATGCATGACAACCCAACACCACTGCAGGGATGTCAGTGGCCACCAGGCCTCACAACTCGGGGCAACAGCAGAGGCAGTCCCTCCCAAAAGACCCATGAGGAGTGATGATTTGCCAGCACCATCACTAAGTTTAGACTTAACAGTATTGAGAGTGTCTGCTTGTCGGATGTGGGGGAGGGAGATTATTCCACAGGAAGGGATAAATTGTAGAAATCTGAAATGTATTGATGACTTATTTATATTAATGTGTGTGTGTGTGTGTGTGTGTGTTACAGGTGGGTAGTGAGGGCTTGCGAAAGCAGCATCGCTCACAGGCGGAGCTTCACTACAGTCAGGCGTCGTCTCTCTTCCTCAGCCTTGGCCACACCCCCTGTGAGCTGCTGCGAACCCTATTGGAGAGAGTGGCCTTCATCCAGTTCACCACCTCAGGTGTGTGTGCCTGTGTGTGTTAGATGAGAACCCATTTCCAGCCGAAACCTTTGTTGACTCCTCAATCACATTCGAACCCAAACCCAAACTCCAGCACCAAGCGGGGCCCAAGCGGCTACAGCTCCAACAACTTGCTGCTGAGTCGCGTTGCTCATAAGCAATGTATGAGTAGTTGGTCACTAGGAGGTGACTGCTGGATTCATTGGACATCACCACAGACGGATGTTCTGGCTGCAAACTTAGGTTTTAATCGTTTAGTGATTTCTTGTCTCACTTCACAAACTGAAGTTATAACTCCTGAACTTATTCTAACACCAAACTAGTGAGTGTTGCGTCAGCTAGTGGGAATGAAGAGAGACCTGTGGCTTTGTAGCGGCTAGTCGCTGCAGGGTAAGAAGTGTGTGTGAAATGAAATCATTTAGGTTGTTATCACAAAGCAAGAATTGTAGTGTTATTTTATTTACTGTGTTTGTGTGTGTGTGTGTGTGTTCCAGCTCAGAGCAGTGCTGCTGTTAAATTGAAGACTCTGACAGGAGCTCTAGAGGTCATGTGTGACACACGCCACGCTTTCAGCCGTATACACAAAGAGCTGCAGGTACACACACCACGCACGTACACACACACACACACACACACACACACACACGCCACGCTTCAGCCGTATACACAAAGAGCTGCAGGTACACCACGCACGCACGTACACACACACACACACACACACACACACACACACACACACGCCACGCTTTCAGCCGTATACACAAAGAGCTGCAGGTACACGCACGCACACGCACGCACACGCACACACACACACACACACACACACACACACACACACACACACACACACACACACACGCCACGCTTTCAGCCGATACACAAAGAGCTGCAGTACGCACACACACACACACCACACACACACACACACACACACCACACGCCACGCTTTCATTGCATACACAAGGAGCTGCAGGCACACACACACACACACACACACACACACACACACACACACGCCACGCTTTCATTTGCATACACAAGGAGCTGCAGGTACACACACACACACACACACACACACACACACACACACACACACGCCACGCTTTCATTTGCATACACAAGGAGCTGCAGGTACACACACACACACACACACACACCACACACACACACACACACACACGTACACCTACAAAAGGTACTGCCAGA
>PYXC01001895.1:167500-202500 GCA_015244755.2 Tenualosa ilisha | reverse complement strand
CAGGATCCAGTTGCAGAGGGTTGTGTTCAGGCCAAGTTCACCAGTGTGTTTCTGACTTAAGTGTAAATGTACTTCACTAAATGTTTGTTTCAGCCAGTGATATACTACAGAATTGCTACATTACGAGAGTTGTGACACACCCTTTAGTTAAGTCTTATGGCCAGGTTGCCTAATAGCTTTGAATGCAAAATCTCTTAAAAGCAGCTTAAATGGTAAAATATGAATGAACTTGTTATCATGTTCTGATATGCATGTGCATGAGATGTGCTTGGTTTTACATTTCAATAAAAGTATACTTTTTACATAATTTTTAAGAATATCACAATTTTCCATTTTTATCTCATTGATAAATGATACATAGGGACAACCCATCAACCTGACAACCGACATTGTGCGAGGTATATTTGACGGCCCATATCTTTTGAACAGAGTGATTTCTAATAGAGCTAAATTCCTCCATTTGTATCTCATATATTAGGCATCAGTTGTGTGCTGAAATTGAATTTCTGCAGGACACTATTTTGGTGGAAATTAAACTGAAGTAAAAAGTGTGACAATCAACCCGGCTCTCCGCTATTTCACTCACATCTGTAAGTGCCGCGCCTGCAGCATTTCTGATACAATTGGCCGCGTTGGCAGTCATTTCCAATGGTGCTCAAACACAAGAGAATGGTCCACAGTCGCCATCTTGTGGTCATTTATCGTACAGCACTTTTTCAGCTTTTTGTAACCAGATCATAGACCATATCTTTTCCGGACCAGACCATATATTTTATTGGTAAATGAAAGATTATTGCTAGCAACGCAGGTTTATTTAAAAAAAGAGCTTGGAGAGTAAATTGTTTTAAACTTTCTCTATGGTCTTCTCGTCATTCCAGACGTTCTTAGAAGTAAGTTCTTAGAGTAATTTTAATGCAAACTATCAAACAATCAAAAATACTTAAAATGTTACAGTTTCTGTCTAGACCCATTACTTTCGTGCCTAGACAAAATTCTGCTGATTGTTCCTTCACCTACATGCTTGGGACTGTATAATGTGGACACACTAAGCCTATTTCACTCACAATTCTGCAAGTACCGCACTGTAGCATTGCTTATACTATTGGCCGTGCTGGCGGTCATTCCTCATCCACATTAAAGTGGTCTATAGTCGCCCTCTTGTGGTCATTTAGTGTACGGCACTTTTTCAGCCTTTTGCAACCGGACATTTCTTTGGCAAATGAAAGATTATTGCTAGTAGCGCAGGGTTATTTTTAAAAAGCCTTGTAGGGTAAATTGTTTTAAACTTTCTCTATGCTCTTCTCGTCATTCCAGACGTTCTCAGAAGTCTGGGAGAGTAATTTTAACGTAAACTATCAAACAATCAATCCAGACATGTACATCACTAAATGTTTGTTTCAGTCAGTGACAGATGATACGTTGCAAGAATGCTACATTACAGGACTTGCAATACACGCTTTGGTGCAGGTCTTAGTCATGGTAGGGAAGTGAGAGATCCTGCAACTTTTTGAGCCCCCATAAGGCAAAGTACACGTGAGGGTCTTTTTATTTTGTTTTGTAGCCTACTTAAAATGTTACAGTTTGTGTCTAGACCCATTATTTTTGTGCCCAGACTCGATACTGCCGATTGTTCCTCACCTACATGCTTGGGAATGTGGACACACTAAGCCTATTTCACTCACAATTCTGCAAGTACCGCACTGTAGCATTGCTTATACTATTGGCCGTGCTGGCGGTCATTCCTCACCCACATTAGAGTGGTCTGTAGTCGCCCTCTTGTGGTCATTTAGCGTACGACACTTTTTCAGCTTTTTGCTACCTCTATGGTCTTCTCGTCATTCCAGACGTTCTCAGAAGTCTGGGAGAGTAATTTTAATGTAAACAATCAAACAATAAATCCAGACATATACATCACTAAATGTTAATTGCTTCTAACTACTAACTGTAAATGTTTGATCATAGGACCATAATCCCATCTCTATGAAGGCGGTATGAAGGCCATATTACTGTATTAACCAGACCATTTGTCTTAAGTGTCTTCTGTGTTTTTCTTCTGCAGACTGGGTTAGATGCTCTCTTCAAAGTGAGCTGGGACTCCAATCTTCCTGAGTCTCAATTGGCTTGCAATTTAAATCAGGTGACTGATACATAATCAAACACATTCACACAGAGACTGTGTAGGTGTTATGAATTCACTATTCACATATTATTCACTAGAGCATTTTTCAAATCGGTGTCCTGTGTTTCTACACTTTAGTCCAAGTTGGGAACAATCAATCTTCAGGAATTTGAAGATGTTATGGAGGTGTGAAATCCAGGCCGATCCATCTGATTAATACGTTGCCTTTTGCTAATTTTTTTGCTTGTATTGATTTTATTTGTCTTGTCCTCTTTGTTCTGCTGTCATGTAAATATTGACTGTAAATAAATAATAAGCACACTATTTCAAAAGAAAGTTCAGATAATTTTATTAATAAACTATTACTTTGCACTTTACATCCCACTCCATGTGTCTTAAATATTATGTCACTCTACTTTGTCTAGAATATTATCACTTATTTGTAGGCCTTCATTATGTAGATAGCTGATATGTGGACATAGTTGCCTCCATTATACAGTATATTATGGGGTGCCGTTTGTAAAGCGGATCGTGCTGAAAATTACAGCAATTCAGCTTTAAACAATGATGCTATGGGCACCAAAAATGGGTGTCAATTTTTAAAACTCATTTTGCACATTTATAACAATATTTGTCGTCTTAGAAATAGTTAAATGTAAATATTAAATGTAACACCTAAATGTTAAATGTTAAACCTAAATGCTGAATCTAAATCTAAATTTCAATTTAAATATACATGTTATATCTAAATATACATCTAAATGTTAAATGTAAATCTATATCTAAATGTTTAATGTAAATCTAATGTTAAATCTATATATTTCAGGTGAAACTAAATATTTAACTAATATGTAAATTCCACTATGGCCACTAGAGGGCACACTTTGACTGACTTTGGCATCGCTTGCTCAGCAGGAGCCTTTCTTGCCTTCCTCCATCTGGGAGAATCTACAACTGTTCTTATGGTTGGTTTGCAAACATGTCAGAACACATCGGCAGAGCCGTTCTGGCGGCAATCCAGAGTTTCTCTACAGCGACGATGACAGCGACAGCAACCCCCACAGGGCTACCACCACAGGCCAGCTCGGTAAGTGTCTGTGTTTTCCAAATCCCGTAGCATTGGATTCTTGTCAAGGCTAACCTAACTAAACTAGCTAACGGCAGCTGCTAGAGATTTGCGTTGGGTTCCAGCTAACGGAGGCGACTCATGGCTCCAAATGAACGGTGTAAGAGAGTTAGGCTAGCTAGCCGCTAATGTTTTATTTAACGCGAGATAGCTTTGTGGGTAATGTTAGCATGACACCGTTATGATGAAACGACATCCTTGGGAACTTTTGTCTCCAATAAGAGGATTATTACATTGCTCATTTGGAGCCATGAGTCGCCTCCATTAGCTGGAACCCAAGTTAGCCTTGACAAGAACCCAATGCGACGGATTTGGAAACCAGTTTATCCACTCTGTTTATCCAGCGGAAGGGATGAGCAGATCGATACCAAAATATCGATCTTTCAATTCTGATGGGTTGTTTAATAGGATCAATCTTCATGTTAAAAGTCATAAACAAGTCGTAAAGAAGTCATATTGTAATTGCTGACTTCTTTAAGTTTACTTTGATGAATTTCAAGGCTGTTTTGTTCAGTATTCATTCATGGAGGTGGTTGGTGGTTCTGTTTCGGTCACGTTTGGTCTGCATTCCCTCCTACGTCCGCTTGTCCTGTAGGCGAACTCATCTCATTTGTGTCAGTTTGAAGTATTTGGTAAATTGATGACAACCAGTTTGCTGTCATTATCTCTGAATAACCCGACACTCCATCACTCCTTTTTCTCTGCCGTCCTCCATCCACACTGGACTTTAATATGAGACAAGTTCGCTCAGAGATGTTGCAGAAAGGCGGACATTTTCCAGGTAACCGAAGACTGCAGTATTTTTTCTTCCACAGCTGCTATTACTGAATTTGCCTAACAGTTAACTGCACGTTACTAGGCTACAGAAAAGCAACATTTTAGACATGAAAACTACTGCATTGAACTGCAAAAATAATTTAGATATTTGGAATTCTTTGGAACTGACATGGGCCCCGGGCATGTATGGATGTAGGAGCAACTTCAATGACAGAAACACATTGTTTTAATGATATTTTAATTGACAGTGGCTTTGCGCATGTTACTACACCATAAAATTGCTGTTATTATCTGCCAAAATATGAGCTAGATTGTCTATATGTTATTTTTGTTTAGCGATAACAGTGGTTGTTAAGGGAAGAACTGTCAGGCTTTTAACTATATTTATTACAGACTCAAGGTCCAGTCATACAAAAGCAGATGATGCACTTACGATGCAAATCAACAGTGTCATGAACTTTAATCTAAATGGTCCAAAGTTTCGATGTTTTCTAAACCTCTGCAGGAGACGCGTATCAGCTTCCAGTGTCTCGTGGGCTTTGCTCCATTAAAAACAAAGGATTCTTAAACGTTTTATCTCTTGATGCGCTTGCAACGCGTTCAGTGGGGGTTTGACTCCAGGTCTAACCGTAAGCCTTTGATTCTTCATTACTGTTACCAGTTCTAAGATTTCCTCAGTAGTCCTCTCTGTCCATACACTCATGGGGATGCACTCTGGTGGTTCTGTGAGTGTGTTAGTGAACAGGCAGTCCGGCACTTCCGTGAGTGTGTTGGTGGACAAACTGTTCTGTGAGTGTGTTGGTGGACAAACTGTTCTGTGAGTGTGTTGGTGAGCAGGCTGATCCGTGAGTGTGTTGGTGGACAAACTGTTCTGTGAGTGTGTTGGTGAGCAGGCTGTTCTGTGAGTGTGTTGGTGAGCAGGCTGATCTGTGAGTGTGTTAGTGAGCAGGCTGTTCTGTGAGTGTGTTGGTGGACAAACTGTTCTGTGAGTGTGTCGGTGAGCAGGCTGATCTGTGAGTGTGTTAGTGAGCAGGCTGTTCTGTGAGTGTGTTGGTGGACAAACTGTTCTGTGAGTGTGTTGGTGAGCAGGCTGTTCTGTGAGTGTGTTGGTGAGCAGGCTGATCTGTGAGTGTGTTGGTGGACAAACTGTTCTGTGAGTGTGTTGGTGAGCAGGCTGTTCTGTGAGTGTGTTAGTGAGCAGGCTGTTCTGTGAGTGTGTTGGTGGACAAACTGTTCTGTGAGTGTGTTGGTGAGCAGGCTGTTCTGTGAGTGTGTTGGTGAGCAGGCTGATCTGTGAGTGTGTTAGTGAGCAGGCTGTTCTGTGAGTGTGTTGGTGGACAAACTGTTCTGTGAGTGTGTTGGTGAGCAGGCTGATCCGTGAGTGTGTTGGTGGACAAACTGTTCTGTGAGTGTGTTGGTGAGCAGGCTGTTCTGTGAGTGTGTTGGTGGACAAACTGATCTGTGAGTGTGTTAGTGAGCAGGCTGTTCTGTGAGTGTGTTGGTGGACAAACTGTTCTGTGAGTGTGTTGGTGGACAAACTGTTCTGTGAGTGTGTTGGTGAGCAGGCTGTTCTGTGAGTGTGTTGGTGAGCAGGCTGATCTGTGAGTGTGTTAGTGAGCAGGCTGTTCTGTGAGTGTGTTGGTGGACAAACTGTTCTGTGAGTGTGTCGGTGAGCAGGCTGTTCTGTGAGTGTGTCGGTGAGCAGGCTGTTCTGTGAGTGTGTTGGTGGACAAACTGTTCTGTGAGTGTGTTGGTGGACAAACTGTTCTGTGAGTGTGTCGGTGAGCAGGCTGTTCTGTGAGTGTGTTGGTGAGCAGGCTGTTCTGTGAGTGTGTTGGTGAGCAGGCTGATCTGTGAGTGTGTTAGTGAGCAGGCTGTTCTGTGAGTGTGTTGGTGGACAAACTGTTCTGTGAGTGTGTTGGTGAGCAGGCTGATCCGTGAGTGTGTTGGTGGACAAACTGTTCTGTGAGTGTGTTGGTGAGCAGGCTGTTCTGTGAGTGTGTTAGTGAGCAGGCGGTTCTGTGAGTGTGTTAGTGAGCAGGCTGTTCTGTGAGTGTGTTAGTGAGCAGGCTGTTCTGTGAGTGTGTTGGTGGACAAACTGTTCTGTGAGTGTGTTAGTGAGCAGGCTGTTCTGTGAGTGTGTTAGTGAGCAGGCTGTTCTGTGAGTGTGTTAGTGAGCAGGCTGTTCTGTGAGTGTGTTGGTGGACAAACTGTTCTGTGAGTGTGTTAGTGAGCAGGCTGTTCTGTGAGCGTGTTAGTGAGCAGGCTGTTCTGTGAGTGTGTTAGTGAGCAGGCTGTTCTGTGAGTGTGTTGGTGGACAAACTGTTCTGTGAGTGTGTTAGTGAGCAGGCTGTTCTGTGAGTGTGTTAGTGAGCAGGCTGTTCTGTGAGTGTGTTGGTGGACAAACTGTTCTGTGAGTGTGTTAGTGAGCAGGCTGTTCTGTGAGTGTGTTAGTGAGCAGGCTGTTCTGTGAGTGTGTTAGTGAGCAGGCTGTTCTGTGAGTGTGTTAGTGAGCAGGCTGTTCTGTGAGTGTGTTAGTGAGCAGGCTGTTCTGTGAGTGTGTTAGTGAGCAGGCTGTTCTGTGAGTGTGTTGGTGGACAAACTGTTCTGTGAGTGTGTCGGTGGACAAACTGTTCTGTGAGTGTGTTGGTGGACAAACTGTTCTGTGAGTGTGTTGGTGGACAAACTGTTCTGTGAGTGTGTTGGTGAGCAGGCTGTTCTGTGAGTGTGTCGGTGAGCAGGCTGTTCTGTGAGTGTGTTAGTGAGCAGGCTGTTCTGTGAGTGTGTTAGTGAGCAGGCTGTTCTGTGAGTGTGTTGAACTAACACACTCACAGATCAGCCTGCTCACTAACACACTCACAGAACAGCCTGCTCACCAACACACTCACAGAACAGCCTGCTCACTAACACACTCACAGAACAGCCTGCTCACTAACACACTCACAGAACAGCCTGCTCACCGACACACTCACAGAACAGCCTGCTCACCAACACACTCACAGAACAGTTTGTCCACCAACACACTCACAGAACAGTTTGTCCACCAACACACTCACAGAACAGTTTGTCCACCAACACACTCACAGAACAGCCTGCTCACTAACACACTCACAGAACAGCCTGCTCACTAACACACTCACAGAACAGCCTGCTCACTAACACACTCACAGAACAGCCTGCTCACCGACACACTCACAGAACAGCCTGCTCACTAACACACTCACAGAACAGCCTGCTCACTAACACACTCACAGAACAGCCTGCTCACTAACACACTCACAGAACAGCCTGCTCACTAACACACTCACAGAACAGAACAGTTTGTCCACCAACACACTCACAGAACAGCCTGCTCACTAACACACTCACAGAACAGCCTGCTCACTAACACACTCACAGAACAGTTTGTCCACCAACACACTCACAGAACAAACTGGTGGTGGACAAACTGTTCTGTGAGTGTGTTGTGAGTGTGTTAGTGAGCAGGCTGTTCTGTGAGTGTGTTGGTGGACAAACTGTTCTGTGAGTGTGTTGGTGGACAAACTGTTCTGTGAGTGTGTTGGTGAGCAGGCTGTTCTGTGAGTGTGTTAGTGAGCAGGCTGTTCTGTGAGTGTGTTAGTGAGCAGGCTGTTCTGTGAGTGTGTTGGTGAGCAGGCTGTTCTGTGAGTGTGTTAGTGAGCAGGCTGATCTGTGAGTGTGTTAGTGAGCAGGCTGTTCTGTGAGTGTGTTGGTGAGCAGGCTGTTCTGTGAGTGTGTTAGTGAGCAGGCTGTTCTGTGAGTGTGTTAGTGAGCAGGCTGTTCTGTGAGTGTGTTAGTGAGCAGGCTGTTCTGTGAGTGTGTTGGTGGACAAACTGTTCTGTGAGTGTGTTAGTGAGCAGGCTGTTCTGTGAGTGTGTTAGTGAGCAGGCTGTTCTGTGAGTGTGTTGGTGGACAAACTGTTCTGTGAGTGTGTTAGTGAGCAGGCTGTTCTGTGAGTGTGTTAGTGAGCAGGCTGTTCTGTGAGTGTGTTAGTGAGCAGGCTGTTCTGTGAGTGTGTCGGTGAGCAGGCTGTTCTGTGAGTGTGTTAGTGAGCAGGCTGTTCTGTGAGTGTGTTAGTGAGCAGGCTGTTCTGTGAGTGTGTTAGTGAGCAGGCTGTTCTGTGAGTGTGTTAGTGAGCAGGCTGTTCTGTGAGTGTGTTAGTGAGCAGGCTGTTCTGTGAGTGTGTTGGTGGACAAACTGTTCTGTGAGTGTGTCGGTGGACAAACTGTTCTGTGAGTGTGTTGGTGGACAAACTGTTCTGTGAGTGTGTTGGTGGACAAACTGTTCTGTGAGTGTGTTGGTGAGCAGGCTGTTCTGTGAGGGTGTCGGTGAGCAGGCTGTTCTGTGAGTGTGTTAGTGAGCAGGCTGTTCTGTGAGTGTGTTAGTGAGCAGGCTGTTCTGTGAGTGTGTTAGTGAGCAGGCTGATCTGTGAGTGTGTTAGTGAGCAGGCTGTTCTGTGAGTGTGTTGGTGAGCAGGCTGTTCTGTGAGTGTGTTAGTGAGCAGGCTGTTCTGTGAGTGTGTCGGTGAGCTCAGTCTGTGTTTCTTTGGAGCACCTGATTCAGCAGTTTCTGTGAACACACAGAGGTAAATAAACTGGAGTAAAACTGGCATACACAGTCGGAATATGCTCATTCACACTAACCCAGAGCACAAACACACACACACACAAACAGGAAGGAGTACACACACACACACACACACCTTTTTGAAGAGCTCTGCTCTGAGGCGGTTGTTCTGTGACATCAGTCTCTTTTGCTCCTGCTCTCTCCTACTGGTAACCTCTGGCAATCTGTAGTACATCCTAAACACACACACACACACACATACATAGGTTCTGTCACAACTACTTAGTTTAGTATGGACAGTGGTGTCTCATAGGGAACTGTTTGAATGGCACAAAGTACTTGTAATGATATTTTGAGCAAGAGGCTAAAAGTGTCTATAAAGCGAATTAATACGTCTGAGGCGGATGAAGAGGCTAAAGTGTGCATGAAGTACATTAAGAGCTCTAAGCATGTTTGAAGTACATTAAGAGCGTGTTATAAGCATGTTTGAAGCGCATTAAGAGCGTGCTCTAAGCATGTTTGAAGCGCATTAAGAGCGTGCTCTAAGCATGTTTGAAGTGCATTAAGAGCGTGCTCTAAGCATGTTTGAAGTGCATTAAGAGCGTGCTCTAAACATGTTTGAAGTGCATTAAGAGCGTGCTCTAAGCATGTTTGAAGTGCATTAAGAGCGTGCTCTAAGCATGTTTGAAGTGCATTAAGAGCGTGCTCTAAACATGTTTGAAGCGCATTAAGAGCGTGCTCTAAGCATGTTTGAAGCATATTAAATGGCTAACAATGAAAGAAGCGTATGAAGAGCATGTTACAAGCATGTGAGAAACATATGAAGAGCATGTTACAAGCATGTTTGAAGCGTATGAAAAGCATGTTACAAGCATGTTTAAAGCGTATTAAGAGCATGTTACAAGCATGTTTAAAGCGTATTAAGAGCATGTTACAAGCATGTTTGAAGCGTATGAAGAGCGTGTTACAAGCATGTTTGAAGTGTATGAAGAGCATGTTACAAGCATGTTTGAAGTGTATTAAGAGCATGTTACAAGCATGTTTGAAGCGTATTAAGAGCATGTTACAAGCATGTTTGAAGCGTATTAAGAGCATGTTACAAGCATGTTTGAAGCGTATGAAGAGCATGTTACAAGCATGTTTGAAGCGTATTAAGAGCGTGTTACAAGCATGTTTGAAGCGTATGAAGAGCATGTTACAAGCATGTGAGAAACATATGAAGAGCATGTTACAAGCATGTTTGAAGCGTATGAAGAGCGTGTTACAAGCATGTTTGAAGCGTATGAAGAGCATGTTACAAGCATGTTTGAAGCGTATGAAGAGCATGTTACAAGCATGTTTGAAGCGTATGAAGAGCATGTTACAAGCATGTTTGAAGCGTATTAAGAGCATGTTACAAGCATGTTTGAAGCGTATGAAGAGCATGTTACAAGCATGTTTAAAGCGTATTAAGAGCGTGTTACAAGCATGTTTGAAGCGTATGAAGAGCGTGTTACAAGCATGTTTGAAGCGTATGAAGAGCATGTTACAAGCATGTTTGAAGCGTATGAAGAGCATGTTACAAGCATGTTTGAAGCGTATTAAGAGCATGTTACAAGCATGTTTGAAGTGTATGAAGAGCATGTTACAAGCATGTTTGAAGCGTATGAAGAGCATGTTACAAGCATGTTTGAAGCGTATGAAGAGCATGTTACAAGCATGTTTGAAGCGTATGAAGAGCATGTTACAAGCATGTTTGAAGCGTATTAAGAGCATGTTACAAGCATGTTTGAAGTGTATGAAGAGCATGTTACAAGCATGTTTGAAGCGTATGAAGAGCATGTTACAAGCATGTTTGAAGTGTATGAAGAGCATGTTACAAGCATGTTTGAAGCGTATTAAGAGCATGTTACAAGCATGTTTGAAGCGTATGAAGAGCATGTTACAAGCATGTTTAAAGCGTATTAAGAGCATGTTACAAGCATGTTTGAAGCGTATGAAGAGCATGTTACAAGCATGTGAGAAACATATGAAGAGCATGTTACAAGCATGTTTGAAGCGTATGAAAAGCATGTTACAAGCATGTTTAAAGCGTATTAAGAGCATGTTACAAGCATGTTTGAAGTGTATGAAGAGCATGTTACAAGCATGTTTGAAGCGTATGAAGAGCATGTTACAAGCATGTTTGAAGCGTATGAAGAGCGTGTTACAAGCATGTTTGAAGTGTATGAAGAGCGTGTTACAAGCATGTTTGAAGCGTATGAAGAGCATGTTACAAGCATGTTTGAAGCGTATTCAGAGCATGTTACAAGCATGTTTGAAGTGTATGAAGAGCATGTTACAAGCATGTTTGAAGTGTATGAAGAGCATGTTACAAGCATGTTTGAAGCGTATGAAGAGCATGTTACAAGCATGTTTAAAGCGTATTAAGAGCATGTTACAAGCATGTGAGAAACATATGAAGAGCATGTTACAAGCATGTTTGAAGCGTATGAAGAGCATGTTACAAGCATGTTTAAAGCGTATTAAGAGCATGTTACAAGCATGTGAGAAACATATGAAGAGCATGTTACAAGCATGTTTAAAGCGTATTAAGAGCATGTTACAAGCATGTTTGAAGCGTATTAAGAGCATGTTACAAGCATGTTTAAAGCGTATTAAGAGCATGTTACAAGCATGTTTGAAGCGTATTAAGAGCATGTTACAAGCATGTTTGAAGCGTATGAAGAGCGTGTTACAAGCATGTTTGAAGTGTATGAAGAGCATGTTACAAGCATGTTTAAAGCGTATTAAGAGCATGTTACAAGCATGTTTGAAGCGTATGAAGAGCATGTTACAAGCATGTTTGAAGCGTATGAAGAGCATGTTACAAGCATGTTTGAAGCGTATGAAGAGCATGTTACAAGCATGTTTGAAGCGTATGAAGAGCATGTTACAAGCATGTTTGAAGCGTATGAAGAGCGTGTTACAAGCATGTTTGAAGCGTATGAAGAGCGTGTTACAAGCATGTTTGAAGCGTATGAAGAGCGTGTTACAAGCATGTTTGAAGCGTATGAAGAGCGTGTTACAAGCATGTTTGAAGTGTATGAAGAGCATGTTACAAGCATGTTTGAAGCGTATGAAGAGCATGTTACAAGCATGTTTGAAGCGTATTAAGAGCATGTTACAAGCATGTTTGAAGCGTATTAAGAGCATGTTACAAGCATGTGAGAAACATATGAAGAGCGTGTTACAAGCATGTTTGAAGCGTATGAAGAGCATGTTACAAGCATGTTTAAAGCGTATTAAGAGCATGTTACAAGCATGTTTGAAGCGTATTAAGAGCATGTTACAAGCATGTTTGAAGCGTATGAAGAGCATGTTACAAGCATGTTTGAAGCGTATGAAGAGCATGTTACAAGCATGTTTGAAGCGTATGAAGAGCATGTTACAAGCATGTTTGAAGCGTATGAAGAGCGTGTTACAAGCATGTTTGAAGCGTATTAAGAGCATGTTACAAGCATGTTTGAAGCGTATGAAGAGCGTGTTACAAGCATGTTTGAAGTGTATGAAGAGCATGTTACAAGCATGTTTGAAGCGTATGAAGAGCATGTTACAAGCATGTTTGAAGTGTATGAAGAGCATGTTACAAGCATGTTTAAAGCGTATTAAGAGCATGTTACAAGCATGTTTGAAGCGTATGAAGAGCATGTTACAAGCATGTTTGAAGCGTATGAAGAGCATGTTACAAGCATGTTTAAAGCGTATTAAGAGCGTGTTACAAGCATGTTTGAAGCGTATGAAGAGCATGTTACAAGCATGTGAGAAACATATGAAGAGCATGTTACAAGCATGTTTGAAGCGTATGAAAAGCATGTTACAAGCATGTTTAAAGCGTATTAAGAGCATGTTACAAGCATGTTTGAAGTGTATGAAGAGCATGTTACAAGCATGTTTGAAGCGTATGAAGAGCATGTTACAAGCATGTTTGAAGCGTATGAAGAGCGTGTTACAAGCATGTTTGAAGTGTATGAAGAGCGTGTTACAAGCATGTTTGAAGCGTATGAAGAGCGTGTTACAAGCATGTTTGAAGCGTATGAAGAGCATGTTACAAGCATGTTTGAAGTGTATGAAGAGCATGTTACAAGCATGTTTGAAGCGTATGAAGAGCATGTTACAAGCATGTTTAAAGCGTATTAAGAGCATGTTACAAGCATGTGAGAAACATATGAAGAGCATGTTACAAGCATGTTTGAAGCGTATGAAGAGCATGTTACAAGCATGTTTGAAGTGTATGAAGAGCATGTTACAAGCATGTTTAAAGCGTATTAAGAGCATGTTACAAGCATGTTTGAAGCGTATGAAGAGCGTGTTACAAGCATGTTTGAAGTGTATGAAGAGCATGTTACAAGCATGTTTAAAGCGTATTAAGAGCATGTTACAAGCATGTTTGAAGCGTATGAAGAGCATGTTACAAGCATGTTTAAAGCGTATTAAGAGCATGTTACAAGCATGTTTGAAGCGTATGAAGAGCATGTTACAAGCATGTTTAAAGCGTATTAAGAGCATGTTACAAGCATGTTTGAAGCGTATGAAGAGCATGTTACAAGCATGTTTGAAGCGTATGAAGAGCATGTTACAAGCATGTTTGAAGCGTATGAAGAGCGTGTTACAAGCATGTTTGAAGTGTATGAAGAGCGTGTTACAAGCATGTTTGAAGCGTATTAAGAGCATGTTACAAGCATGTTTGAAGCGTATGAAGAGCATGTTACAAGCATGTTTAAAGCGTATTAAGAGCATGTTACAAGCATGTTTGAAGCGTATGAAGAGCATGTTACAAGCATGTTTGAAGCGTATTAAGAGCATGTTACAAGCATGTTTGAAGCGTATGAAGAGCATGTTACAAGCATGTTTGAAGCGTATTAAGAGCATGTTACAAGCATGTTTGAAGCGTATTAAGAGACTATAGCATGTATGAAGCATGGTAACGCTTTCTGTGAACCCAGTATTCATAACCTTTATAAAGGGTTATACTGCACTCATAAAATCTTATATACAATATATCATTATTATAACCTTATACATTCTAATGACTGTCCTCATCATATATAGACATTATAATGTTATCATATAAGCCTTTACAACTCGAAGTGTCACAAAGCATCCTAAAGCTTCAAACTGTTAATTGTCCTTTTACATGTCCAATTTCCTCATGCTCAATAATGAAGAGTTCTACAAGTGCTCAATCTATATTCTAAGTAGAGTGAGATGAACACATGAGTACTCATGAGGATCAATAAGGCTCCATTACAGACAAGAAGAGTTCTACAAGTGCTCAATCTATATTCTAGGTAGAGTGAGATGAACACATGAGTACTCATGAGGATCAATAAGGCTCCATTACAGACAAGAAGGAAAGTAGAGTGTTTCCCCAGTATCAGAAGGCCAAAGAAACTTAGAAGGCTTTGTGACACTTCAAGTTGAAAAGGCTTATATGATAATATTATAATGCCTTACAAGTACAGTCATGAGGGGAAATAATCAGGTATGGACATTAATGTCATTAGTTATAAGGCAGTATGAATGCACTATAACCTGTTATGAATGCGTTTATAATGCTGTATGAATGCTGGGTTCATAGAAAGTGTTACCTGAAGTATATTAAGAGGCTAAAAGTGCATATAAAGGATGTTAAGAATTTAAAATCATGTATAAAATGGGCCCTAACAAGTTAGCATTGTAGCCATCTGAGTCAGCGCACAAGCAGGAGCATAACACAGTGTAGCTTCTTTTTTTTCTACCATCATCATTTCAGGAGTTGAAATAACACTGCTACATGTTGAAAATTCAATTCAATTATTATATTTCTACAGCGCCTTTTACAATAGTATTGTCTCATGGCGCTTTACAGCAAGGAGCACCCAAGAGCAACAGGGGCAAAGAAAAACTAGTCTAGGAAGAAACCTTGGGCAGATCCATGACTCATGGGGCTAACCCAACTGCCAGGGATCATGCAGGAAAATTACAATCAGTAGACTGATAGACATGACAGACTACAAGTTGTCCATAGTTTTAATAATAATTCCAAAATATTGTCCCATAACATTACATGGTAGTCGATCCATAAGTGGTTATCAAGAATTGTGGCTGGACAGTGTAGTAGTGGCCAGACATAGTGTTAAAGTCAAGGAGTGAGATGGGTCATGGGGGTAACAATAAGGGTCCATTTGACAGTGCCAATGTGAGGGGGGTCAGTCAAAAAGCCTCAGGAAAGGGGAGTCGTTCCTTGCACGGGCGTCTATGAAGGGCATCTAGGATGGAGAGTCAGTCCTGGCATGGGCCTCCCGTAGTGTTGGTTGCAGTCCAATCAGGAGGGGACGGTGATAGGAGTCCGCCGGAAGGAGACAGGGATGAGACTCAGCAGAGATGATTGTGGAGTAGATGGGTAGAGGAAGCAAATGAGTCAGGCCAGGTTTATGCATCACTGCATATAGTATATATATATATATATATGTATGCACAAAAACATATGTTTATAGATATGTATATTTATAGATATATATGAGTAAAGAGAGAGAGAGGGAAAGAGAGAGAAAGAGTTGTACGGCATGACACCTGAAAGTGTGGCGGCACTAGGCTATAGCAGCCTAACTGGTGTATGGCAACCCAAAACTACTGCAGGGGTGGTCAGTGGTCGCAATGCCTCACAACTGGGGGCAACAGCAGAGGCAGTCCCTCCCAAAAGACCCATGAGCAGTGATGATTTGCCAGCACCATCACTAACTATGGGAACCAGTAAAGAGGAAGGTTTTAAGTCTAGACTTAAAGGTATTGAGAGTGTTCGCTTGTCAGACGTGGGGGTGGGGATTATTGCACAAAAGGGGCGCATGGTAACTAAAGGGTCTCCCTCCTATTGTCAATAATTATGCCAAGGTCTTTACATTTTGTGTTAAATGACAGTGAAAGGTCACTGAGTACGTTTTGGTGATGAGGTAGAATGTTGTTTAGCTGTTTAGGGCCGATCATCATACCTTCAGTTTTATCAGAGTTTAATGAAATTATTAGTCATTTAGATTTTAATGTCTCAGAGGCAGGCATTAAGTTTAGTCATTGGCGTACAGTCATTAGGCTTCATGGAAAGGTAAAGTTTGGTGTCGTCAGCATAGGAGGGGAAAGCAATGCTATGTTTCCTTATAACAGATCTTAAAGGTAACATGTAGAGGGAGAATAACAGGGGCCCTACCACTGTGCCTTGGGGTACACCAAACTTTACTTTGGTGTGGGATGATGATTCATTATGAGCATCTACAAACTGGTAGCGACCAGAGAGGTACATCAGCTACAGATTTGCTTAGACACTATTTTTTCAAGTATTTTTGGTACAAATGGGAGGTCAGATATGGGTCGGTAGTTAGCCAGGACATCAGGATCAAGGTTAGGTTTTTTAAATAGATGGTTTAATAATAGATGTCTTGAAAGATTTTGAGCCATGGCCAGCTATGAGTGAGTCATTTGTAATTTTATGTATCTTCTCAGCCAGTCGAGGGAGAGCAGCCTTAAGAAGATCTGTTGAGATTGGATCCAGTAAGCATGTTGAGGCTTTAGTTGAGGAGATCAAAGAAGTCAGATATATTGGTAGGTGTGAATGAATCAAGGTATGCTACAGGTTGAATAGAGCTAGCTTTAATCATTATATGTGGTCCAACTGGATTTGAGGTTACAAGGGAGTTTGTTCATATATCATTGCTGTTTAGAGTTATTGGAATGGAGTGGGTCACCTCATTCCTGCTTTTTGTTAGACAGGATATAGTGTTAAAAAGGAATTTCGGATTATTTTTATTTATGTGTATAAGTGACTAATAATATGCTGATTGTTAAGTGCTGTCTTGTACTTTGTTAAGCTAGCGGAAGCTGACGGAACACTTCAACGTTAGTGGCATACCATTTCCTTTCAAGTCTATGTGCAGCTTGTTTCAGTGAGCGAGTGTCACGGCACAGACTAGACGCGAGTAGAATATTAAACAAAGCAGATTTATTTTCAAACAGATAAACAGAAACCAACACAAGTCAGGTCCGCTACAGATAGCGGAGGGTAAGGTGATAACTATAACGCTCAGAAGTTTAACCAAGAGACAAAACCAGGACAGGTAACAGAAGTACAAAAGGACCAAACAAAAGTACACAATCGAAACAAGACGTAGACAATACCGAACACGGTGGGGTCCGGGAACACGGGGCGCTAGGCACACAGGTGAGTCTCAGGAGACGAAGGAAACAAGCGGCTGACTCGGAACGTATCCTAGGGTTGTTTGACGAGGCCAGACATCAGGGAATCAGAGGGAGGCACTTAAATAACCAGGTGAAACCAATTAATACACAGGAGAAGGTGCACGCGAACCAGGAAGTGGCAGTGAACACGGAGACGAGCTGTGAGTCCGTGAGGCAGAGTGAGGGGGCGTGGTTGTGGCCAGATCAGATGCAGACCTGACAGCGAGTCTGTGTGGTATACCATGGGGTCATTTTTTCTTGTTTTCTAGTTTTCTTTTTAAGTGGTACAATGGTGTTATATGTGGAATAGTGCTGGGTATCACAGTCAATTTCCTAGATTGATTCGATTTCGATTCTTAGGGTTTTAAATTGATTAATCAAGATTCGATTCGATTCGATTCAATCTGAATCAATTCAATCTGTTCTTAAATAATGAAAATATTTCCATACAAACATTGCAAAATACATGTCTTTATTTTGTAAATTTGACAGTTTACATGTAACTGTAAACAAAACTGTCTTATCTTACTGTATTAAAAACAGTGCAAATCAAAGTGCAAATGTAAAAAGTGCTCATGAATGTTGCAGCAAATTGCACTGTTTACATGAAAAAATATAAACAAAAGTATTAAATATTAACAAAACGAAGACAGTAAACTGTCTGTGACTGTCACATAGAGATTCTTGTTGAGGAAAAGTCATAATGGGAGTTATGTGTCGAGTGTAGTAGTCAGTCAAGTTATTTTTAAATGTATTAAGTAGTGGACAGTTGGGCGGTGGTAGTGTAGTGGTTAAGGAACCTGGCTAGTGTGCAAGTAGCCTGAAAAGTTGTTGGTTTGAATCCCAGCTGCCACCGTTGTGCCCTTGAGCAAGGCACTTAACCCTAAGCTGCTCTAGGGGAGACTGGCCCTGAGCAAGGCACTTAACCCTAAGGTGCTCTAGGGGAGACTGGCCCTGATGTAAGGCACTTAACCCTAAGGTGCTCTAGGGGAGACTGGTCCTGATGTAAGGCACTTAACCCTAAGGTGCTCTAGGGGAGACTGGTCCTGATGTAAGGCACTTAACCCTAAGGTGCTCTAGGGGAGACTGGTCCTGATGTAAGGCACTTAACCCTAAGGTGCTCTAGGGGAGACTGGTCCTGATGTAAGGCACTTAACCCTAAGGTGCTCTAGGGGAGACTGGTCCTGATGTAAGGCACTTAACCCTAAGTTGCTCTAGGGGAGACTTGTCCTGATGTAAGACACTTAACCCTAAGGTGCTCTAGGGGAGACTGGTCCTGATGTAAGGCACTTAACCCTAAGGTGCTCTAGGGGAGACTGGCCCTGAACAATTGGTAGTTGACAAATGTAAGTCATTTTGGATAAAAGCATCTGCTAAATGCAGAAATGTAATGTAAATGGTCAGTTATGAATCCTAATGAATGCAGGTGTGAATGAGTGTTGATGAGTGCTTGTGTGAATGAGTGTTAATGAGTGCTAGTGTGAATGAGTGTTAATGAGTGCAAGTGTGAATGAGTGCTTGTGTGATTGAGTGTTAATGAGTGCTAGTGTTAATGAGTGCTTGTGTGAATGAGTGTTAATGAGTGCTAGTGTGAATAAGTGTTAATGAATGCTAGTGTGAATAAGTGTTTATGAATGCTAGTGTGAATGAGTGTTTTGCGTGTTAATAAATGCTAGTGTGAATGAATATTTTTGTGTGTTTATGAATGCTAGTGTGAATGAATATTTTTGTGTGTTACCTTCGAGATCGAAGCTGCATTTCTTTTCCAGAGATGGCTCTCTCCTGTGGCTTATGGAGATGATCTGTTTCAACACACACATTTACAAGCACAATAACGTGTATTAGAGCAATTGGTAAGTGTATGTGTGTGTGTCTCCAGAACCATACCATTTAAGGTGTGTGTGTGTGTGTGTGTCTCCAGAACCATACCATTTAAGGTGTGTGTGTGTGTGTGTGTGTGTGTCTCCAGAACCATACCATTTAAGGTGTGTGTGTGTGTGTGTGTGTGTGTGTGTGTCTCCAGAACCATACCACTTAAGGTGTGTGTGTGTGTGTGTGTGTGTGTGTGTGTGTGTCTCCAGAACCATACCACTTAAGGGGTGAGGTGTTGTGCAATTCTGTCCTTTACTGACATTCCCCGCCCCCAATGGGAGGGGTTTGTAGTGAAGGGCCCGCCTCTCCAGGACCCTCTGCTCCAATCGCTTCATTCGTCTCTGAGATCGACTTATGAAGTCTGGCCTGAACAGCAGCAGGGCCTCCTGCACACACACACACACACACACACACCACACACACACATTTGGTCAGACACACCAGTGACACAAGCGCTTTTTATTTGCCTCATACAAAACAACATACACACACACACACAAGCACATTAGATTAGATTGGATTAGATTCAACTTTATTGTCATTACACATGTATGAACACAGAGTAACGAAATACAATTTTGCATCTAATCAGGAGTGCAAATAGCAGAAAGTGCAACGTGTACAGTATGTGCAGTATGTACAGTTAAGAGCAGTTACACATAAGGCCAGTGTAATGTTGGGAATAGATATGTGCAGGTTATGTACAAATAAATTAGTATTGATTTCCAAAAGAGCAATGTGCAGATGGACTATGTTAATATATGTTCTATACTACTATGCATAGGCAAATCTACAGATGTACAGATGTAATATGGACAAACATACAGATCTGTGAAATATATATATATGTGTATATACACACACAGATATATGTGTAGTAGAAGATAGGCAAAGTGCAATGGATGTATATACAGTAGTGAGGAGATTATGCCATGATGTAGAGATGGTGTAGTGACGAGATTATGCCATGATGTAGAGATGGTGTAGTGAAGAGATTATGCCATGGTGTAGAGATGGTGTGGTGTAGAGATGGTGTAGTGAAGAGATTATGCCATGGTGAAGAGATGGTGTAGTGAAGAGATTATGCCATGGTGAAGAGATGGTGTAGTGAAGAGATTATGCCATGGTGTAGAGATGGTGTGGTGTAGAGATGGTGTAGTGAAGAGATTATGCCATGGTGTAGAGATGGTGTAGTGAAGAGATTATGCCATGGTGTAGAGATGGTGTGGTGTAGAGATGGTGTAGTGAAGAGATTATGCCATGCTGTAGAGATGGTGTAGTGAAGAGATTATGCCATGGTGAAGAGATGGTGTAGTGAAGAGATTATGCCATGGTGTAGAGATGGTGTAGTGAAGAGATTATGCCATGGTGTAGAGATGGTGTAGTGAAGAGATTATGCCATGGTGTGAATAGGAAGGTTCAGCAGGTTCAGTGTCTCCCTTCTCCCTCCTGAAGTCCACAATGAGCTCCTTGGTTTTGCTGGTGTTCAGGAGCAGGTTACTGGTAGTGCACCATGCAGGTAAGTGCTTACAAGTGTAAGTGTAAGAGTCAGACTCATCATTGCCACTGATGAGTCCAATCACTGTGGTGTCATCTGCAAACTTTATGATGGAGTTGGTTCCATATAGGCCTGCAGTCATGGGTGAAGAGGGAGTTGAGCACACACGTCCAGGGACTCAGCACACACGTCCAGGGATGCCGTCAGGGCCAGCAGCCTTATGTGCGTTGATTCAGCTCAGTGTGTTTTGGATATCTAAGCGGGGGAGAGAGTAAGGGTCTGGTGGTCATCAGAAGGCTTGGTCTTTCCAGCCTTGTCCTTATTGTCCTTGTCAAAATGAGCCTAAAAGTCATTTAGCTTGTTGAGGAAGGACACATCCATGGCAGTTGATGTGGAGTCGCTGGTCTTGTAGTCTGTGATGGCCTGGATGCCGTCCCAAATGCATCAGGGGTGGGAGTTGACAAAGTGATCATCCATGGCTTCTGATTAGGGCATGTGGTGATCTGTCTCTCTGTAGTAACACTGTCAATTGTGGTGTTGATGTGTTCCAGTACTGAGTAAGTGTAAGAGTCCAAGTCTGAATGAGTGCCACAGGTAGCCTGAGAGGCAAACATACTCCAGTCTGTGTCTTTAAACCTCCCCTGGAGCATAGAATCAACCCCCGCTGACCATCCCTTAATGGTCTTCACAGATGGCTTCACACGGTTGATGAGTGGTAAGGTAACTTGGGGGTGAGAAACAAAGAAAGGTAATCAGACTGTCCCAGGTGGGGGAGGGGGGTTGCCATGTAGGCAACCAAGATCCAAGATTTTTCCCCTCTGGTGTGGCAGGAGACATGTTGGTTAAATTTGGGGTGGTGCTGTCTTGAGGTTGGAGTGGTTAAAGTCGCCCACCACAGTGAATGCAGCCTCTGGGTGTGCAGTTTGTTGTTTGCTAATGGCTGCATGACGTTCAGTCAGAGCAGTCTTGGCGTTTGCATCTGGGGGTATATCTGTAGCTGTTAGCATTGTAGATGTAAACTCTCTAGACAGATAGAAAGGTCTACACTCAACCAGGAGAAACTCTGGGTTAGCATCTGGGGGTATATCTGTAGCTGTTAGCATTGTAGAAGTAAACTCTCTAGACAGTTAGAAAGGTCTACACTCAACCAGGAGAAACTCTGGGTTAGCTGAGCTGTTCTGTACAAACAGACCCCAAATGAGCAGGAATATCACTGCCAGCCTGTGAAATCTGAAGAGATACTGAGCCTCGCGTTGTGCACGCGCCGCCATGTTGGTCATACACACCAATGACACCAGCATGTTTTATTTGCCTTGAACAAAACAACACACACACACACACACACACACACATTTGTTCAGACCCACCAACGACACAATGTTTTATTTGTCTCATATAGCTTGTTTCCATCGCCATGGTGCCGGTGCCGGTTCCCAATCTAGAACTGGTTCCCAATCTAGAACTGGTTCCCAATCTAGAACTGGTTCTGCATGTTTCGACCAAACAATCTCTGGTGCAGAAAGCTGGCACTAGCATGGCTCTCTGACGTTGCTGGTCCTGAAGTTGGAACCACACACGTCACAGTGCTGTGTTGTCAGCAAAACGATGCTAACGTTATGTGCAAGCTGTGTGTATTTGATTTGTGTGTGTCCCAACCGTCTGTGTGTATTTGATTTGTGTGTGTCCCAACCGTCTGTGTGTATTTGATTTGTGTGTGTCCCAACCGTCTGCTGTAAGTCAACAACGTTTGACAACTAGTTAGTTTTGTTTATCATAATGCAAATATCACTCAGCACATAGCCCATTCGTGTTTTCTAGGTACAACTTCTACCTGCGCTGGCCAATACCACCATAAATCCCTCAGCTAGCTTTACACTGACAGGAATACATTGTCTCAACAAAAGTATTTTATTAGATGGTCTGATTTTGACAGGGTTCATTCCTAATGTGAAAGTGTGAAGTTGTGCTAACATGAGAATTCTAACTCTTTATCTGTTTCTGCCCTGGAGTGAAATGAGATGATAGTAAATAATGGGCTACAGGTCAAAAACGTTACCGACCGCCGGACCAAGGCTCCATCAGTGTAACCATGGTAACTGTTGGCTATACAAATTTCAGTGCTGAAACCTGTGGAAATGCGTGTCAGTGCTGGTGCTGGACCAGAACCAGTTCAAGTCCAGCTCCAGCTCCAGCTCCGGCACAGCCCTGGTGGAAAAGAGGTAATACAAAACAACAAGTGTACCTGCATGCCTGTCTGTTTTGCCCACTCTCTAGTCTGTCATGCACACACACACACACACACACACACACACACACACACACACTGTCACTGGTTCTTACCTGCAGACTGAGGTCTCTGTCTGAGAGTTTGTGATGCTGAATGACAGACATTCTTTTGCCAGAATCCAATACTGCAGAAGGTGAACACACACACACACACACACACACACACACATACCCAAACACAGCCATACACACACACACACACACACGTACCCAAACACAGCCATACACACACACCCAAACACATACACACAGACACACATACACAAACACACACCCACACACACACAAACACATACACACACATACCCAAACACAGCCATACACACAAACACATATCCACACACATAAACACACACATACACAAACACACACACACAAACACATACACACACACACATACACACACATACCCAAACACAGCCATACACACAAACACATATCCACACACATAAACACACACACACAGACACACATACACAAACACACACACACAAACACATACACACACACACATATACCCAAACACAGCCATACACACAAACACATATCCACACACATAAACACACACACACAGACACACATACACAAACACACACCCACACACACACAAACACATACACACACACACACACACAGACCCAAACACAACCATACACACAAACACATATCCACACACATAAACACACACACACAGACACACATACACAAACACACACCCACACACACACAAACACATACACACACACACACACACACACACACCCAAACACAGTCATACACACAAACATATCCACACATATAAACACACATACACAAACACACACCCACACACACACAAACACATACACACACACACACACACACCCAAAAACAGACAGACATACACACAAACACATATCCACACACAGACACACATACACGAAGACATACCAACACACACACAAATTCACACACACACACACAAACACACACACAAAAACCCACAGACACACATGAACACATACATGGAGAGGGTCAGCTTTTCACCATTGAGGCCTGTGTGTGTATGTGTGTGTGTGGTCAAAAGGTATGTTTGTGTATGTGCAGGTGTGTGTGTGTATGTGGTCAGGAGGTGTGTATGTGTATGTGCAGGTGTGTGTGTATGTATATGTACATGCAGGCCTGTGTGTATGTGTGTGTGTATGTGGTCATGAGGTATGTGTGTGTATGTGGTCAAGAGGTGTGTGTGTGTGTGTGTGTGTGTATGTGCAGGTCTGTCTGTGTGTGTGTGTGTGTATTCAGTTCAATTCAATTCAATTCAGTTGTATTTCTACAGCGCCTTTTACAATAGTATTGTCTCGTGGCGCTTCACAGAAGGAGCACCCAAGAGCAACAGGGGCAGGAAAAACTCCCTTATGTTCAGTTAATCTAGGAAGAAACCTTGGGCAGATCCACGACTCAAGGGCTAACCCAACTGCCAGGGGTCATGGAGAAAAATTATAATCAGTAGTAACCATGACAGACTACAAGTTGCCTATGGTTTAGCTAAGGTTCATAATAGTTCATAATAGAGTATTATTCCATTTTTACATGACATGGTAGTCAGTCTATAGGTGGTTATCAGGAATTATGGCTGGACAATGTAGCAGCAGCCAGACATAGTGATGTGGTAAAGAGGTGTGTTTATGATTGTATATGTATGTGCAGGTCGGTGTATGTGTGTGTTTGTTTATGTATGTGTGTGTGCAGGTGTGTGTGTTTGTGTGTGTGTGTGGGTGGTGCACGTGTCTTTGTGTATGTGCATGTATGTGCAGGTCTCTGTGTGTGTGTATGTGCGCGTGTGTGTGTGCAGGTCTGTGTGTGCGTGTGTGTTTGTGGATGTTTATGTATATACATTCCTCCCTGGAGGACACACACATACATATACACACACACATCCTACCTTCAGGCCATTGCTGGAAAGAGACAAAGTGTGTGTGTGTATGTGTGTGTGTGCTTGCACATATGTTTAAGTGAACATGTATGAAAGTGTGTGTGTGAACGTGTGTGTGTGTGTTTCTCTTACCAGTGAGGACCTGAGAGTGTGTGAAGTCCTCTTCAGGACTTTGCTGTCCAGGATGGGATGAGAGGAACTTGTATCTGCCTTGGCCATCTGTGTGTGAGTGGTGTGTGTGTGTGCACTGTGCGAATTCAGTATGCAAGTGTTTCAGATCCCTTTCCTGAGTCTGATTCTGGTGGTTTTGTAGTGTGTGTGAGTGGTGTGTGAGTGTGTGCTGTGTGTGTGAGTGGTGTGTGAGTGTGTCCTTTGTGTGTGTGTGGTGGACACTCCTTGCGTGCTTGTGTTCCAGTGGTGTGTGTGTGATCCATCTCCCTGGCCATGTGTGTGTGTGGGATGGCTTATATTGTAGTGTCAGGGCAGATGTGTGTGGAGCTCCGTATGTGATTGTGTGTGTGTGTGGTCCATGTGTGTGTGTGAGGCCTGGTGAGCTCACACACACAGTGAGAGGTTTGGAGACGTAAAGACAGCTGATGCTGATCGCTGCTGAGACAGACAGATGAATTGATGAACAGAAATACACCTGAGGTGGGTGTGTGTTAGGGAGGGAGTGTGTGTGGCGGGGTGAGTGTGTGTGAGGGAGGGAGTGTGTGTGAGAGCACATGTGTGTGTGTGTGCGTGTGCCGCTCCTCACTCTTGTCTCCCCGTGGCTGTGGAGCAGAGAAAAGAAAAGACAGAACATGGAAGTGTGCCGTTATAATGCATATGGCAGAACACACACACACACACACACACACACACACACACACACACCAGGGCTACACCATTCATCGAAGGAGAACAAAAACTCGATCTCGATTCACCCCTGCATGCGGGGTGAACATTTTGATTGTAGTTTCCTTTCCGTGCTGCATCACAGATAAACACTCTTATTTCTTTGTCCTCTGGGAGTTTCTCAAGCGCCCACAGGCATTGCAGTGTCGTTGCTTTCTACCTCAACCAATGACAAGTCCACCTTTCAGTCACATGATTTAATGTAGCAGCAAACCAGCGCTTTTAGCGTTTTGAAACAGTGCAGTGGTGAGCGAGTGCAAGATGGGTTTGGGGAAAACCAGACTGCAGCATGAATGATCAAACCCAGGTGGCAGTGAGGAGAATCAGCCGACTGCCCAAACTGAACCAGTTCTCTGAGCGCGAGGGAATTCACTACACGCCTTTGCCTGTCACATGGGAAGATAAGTCCTCCACCCCAGTTGCACACGTCCTTAACCCATTCTTTTATTCTTTTTGAAAAAGTTACACCCTTGTTGGTGGATCCTGTGATGAGTAAGCAGGTTCTGTCTTTCTAACCCAACAGACAAGTGTCGATTTTAAAAGACAGCCCTGGTTTACAAAATAGCGATTGTGACGCACAGTTACCTATAGGTTATGGCTAACGTAGTCTAGCTGTGTGCGTCTTCAGTGATGGGCATGTTCTCATAGAAGAAAAAAATAAAATGGAACAAAGCGAAATCTCACAATGACATCATAGGTTGTGTGGATGCAGGACAAGACTGTGGTGGGGAACAATGAGGTAATGTATGGAAATGTGGCCTATCGCTCCCCTAATGTATCCTACTGGATGTGCCGACAACCAATCAGACCAGTGACTGCAGAGAAGGGAGAGTGGGATGCATCAAAGTCTGAAGCAAAATGTGTGTTATGCCTGCCTCCAACATGTAGGGTGAAAAAACCCAAACACCTAAAACCCTCTCAGGCGAACGGGAAGAAGTGCAGACAAGCCTCCTGTGCATGTATCAGTCCTAGCCATGCAAACTCTCCCCACTCGGCGTGAGCGCGTGGCAGATCTGATGTGCTGCTCGCGGCAGGAGCAGAGGCGGTGTGGCACGGTGTAGAGGAGCCAATATGCAGGGTCTAGCTAGACAAGATGATGGGAATGCCTGAGTATGAAAATTGGATCATGCCCTTTGATCAGCCAATTGGACATCTGGGCGAAAGAGAACTATCGAATGCTAATTCGCCCCTCGATTTTCTGTCACTCTTTCTCTGTGATGATTTCTGGAATGTACTTGCCAATGAGACAAATCACCATCAGTTTTTAGCCTCCCATCAACTCAAGCCACACTCCAGATTTCATCAATGGTCTGACGTAACCATCAGTGAAATGAAAGCCTTCATTTCTCTGCATTTAAGGATGGGTCTGGTAGAGAAGTCAGAATTAGAAGATTACTGGGCTGAATACTGGCCAACAGCAACACCTGGATTTGGCAAGGTGATGTTCAGGATTAAATTTGAAATGATTTTGTCTTTCCTTCATTTTGCCAACAATGAAGAGTATGTTGAGATGGGCCAGCAAGGCTATGACAGATTATTCAAAATACGTCCAATTCTCAATTTGATCATCCCCCGGTTTTCAGCAGTGTATGGTCCATCTAAGCAGCTGTCATGAGCAGGATGAAATGACCATTGCCTTCAAAGGGAAGTCAACCCGAAAAATGTCTAACCCCAACAAACCAGACAAATATGGCTACAAGGTATTTGTTTTGAGTGAAGCCAAGTCAGGCTATGTGCTACAGTGGTCCATGCACACTGGACAAAGTCGGCCTAATGCAAAGACTGAATTTGTGAATTCCCACACGCAGGGAAGGGGCATGAGGTGTACATGGACAGCTATTACACCTCACCAGCCATAGCAGATGAGCTGGCAAACAATAATTCAGGTCAGGGATGCAAACAATGAATCGACTGTCAATTAAATGTTGATAAGAAGTTGGTGGAATAAATGAAATTAGTTTTCAGTTAATCGCTAATAGAGGGCGCCGCTGAGCACAACGAGAGATGCTAACGCAAGAGGCCCAGCTCAAAATGAAGCGGTTAAGAAGAAGTGCGGTGTGGGAGCATTTTAAGCTCATTACTTCTGACAAAGAAGCCAAATGTACTCTGTGTGGTGCTACATTTAAATACAACAGTTCAACTACCTCAGAGTTACCACCTCAACGGCGTGCATGCAGCTGTGCTTCATGGAACGAGTGCATCAGAACAACCTGCAGTCACAGCGCTGTTGGGAGGGCAAGCATGCGATGATAGGAGAGCAGGGGGCATTACTGACAGGATATGCAACATGATTGAAAAAGATTTAATGCCAATCAGTACAGTTGACAACGAAGGATTTCAAGAGTTCCTAGAGTTCCTGGAGCCAGGGCACAATATTCCTTGGAGAGTGACTAGAACTACCCGCCTGGAGTACCGTCGCGGGTACCTCTAGAGTTCCTAGAGCCAGGGCACAATATTCCTTGGAGAGTGACTAGAACTACCCGCCTGGAAGCTACCAGAAGAAGAAGGATGAGCTAAAAACAATGTTCACATGGCGTTGAGTCTATTAACTTTCCATTCCTAATAATGCTACTGTAGCCCTTCTCAGATGAATTAACAGCCTATTAGGTTCATACTTTCTTCATAACATATAGCCTACAGGTAAATAATATTCTGTTTGACTCTATTCAGAATTTCTTCTTCCTTCTTATGTTTCTAATAAATAAATGTTTCAAATGCAACAAATGAGCCAGTCCACAATTTATTGTCATGTTAGAGTAGCCGTAATTTCTATAAATAATGTATTTTGTTATAATTTCTGTAAAGAATGTATTTTGTTCTACAACATAAATGCATTTGTCTGCAATGTGGACTGAGGAATAAAACATATTTTGAATTCAGTATTTTAAATATGTTTAGCTTATATTCTTATAGACCCTGTCGGAACACTGAAATTCAGGGAAAAATCGCCGCTTATCAATTAATTGTTAATCAATCGACAAGGTCAGTCAACTAATGATTAATGAATTAATCGATAATTTGCATTCCTAATTCAGGCATGTGTGGGACTGTTAGCAGTAATAGGAAGGGGACGCCAAAGGGCCTTACCCTTGAGCAAGGGAGATGACCCATTCTTCATGAGGAAGGGAAAACGTTAGCTTGTGCATGGGATGACTCAAAGCGCCTCACAATGCTCTCCACACTGCATAGCACACGTGTCAGAAAACGCATCAGGACCACACCGATAGGTCCCCATAGGTCAAGGAAATGGTACAATAGAATTTTCAGTGCCATTGTAAGTGTAAGCCTGGTGAACGCTCCCGTTGTTTCAGTGCCATTGTAAGTGTAAGCCTGGTGAACGCTCCCGTTGTTTCAGTGCCATTCTAAGTGTAAGCCTGGTGAACGCTCCCATTATTTCAGTGCCATTCTAAGTGTAAGCCTGGTGAACGCTCCCATTATTTCAGTTCCATTCTAAGTGTAAGCCTGGTGAACGCTCCCATTATTTCAGTGCCATTCTAAGTGTAAGCCTGGTGAACGCTCCCATTATTTCAGTGCCATTCTAAGTGTAAGCCTGGTGAACGCTCCCATTATTTCAGTTCCATTCTAAGTGTAAGCCTGGTGAACGCTCCCATTATTTCAGTGCCATTCTAAGTGTGAGCCTGGTGAACGCTCCCATTATTTACTGCCGCTGCACTGCTGCTCCTCACAAGCCCCTGAAAGTCTTTCTGCAGGATGTCATCACTGCTTTGCTAGAAGGCTACTCCAGGAAAGAGAGCAACAAGGGTCGAAGGTCATCCTCACTGGGTTACATGCCACAGAGACTCACTGAGCGCCACTTTCTCTGCAAGGCTGATGATCACCCAGATTGTGTTGTGTGTTCTGATCCCGCCCTAAAGGCCGCCGTCAGACAAAATACAGGTGTAGGCAGTGTGGGGTGGGTCTTTGTGTTGTGCCTTGCAATGAGAGGTTCCACACCATGAAAGACTACTGCATGTTATCCTCTATTGTAGGTCGCTTTGGATAAAAGTGTCTGCTAAATGCATAGATGTAAATGAAAATGACCTTCGCTGGACAAAAAACAGTCCTCAGAGATGGGGAACATTGCCAGAGCAAAAGGAACTAAGTTTTCTTCCATGATAACCTTGTGAGTGGCTTGCTTCATGCCTCCTTCACAAACATGAATCTGCCTGATTCCAGCCTTACTGAAGCATCACTTGCTGAAGCTTCCCCACATCATCACCGGTCCTCCACCAAATTTCAGTGTGGCTTGTACGCCTCTCCAGCTCTCCGTCTACCCATTAGATGACTAGGTTTGGTCAGGTGTGTCTTCTGCGAAGAACATGTGAATCAGGCCACTTTATTTCACCAAATATTTATTTCTGAATGTTATTTGAGATCTGAAGGCAGTGCAGAATTGTTGGCATTTTGCCCATTTCTCATTTTCTCTAAATAAATAAATGTCTTAAATGACAATATTTGAAATTTGAGAAATGTTGTCAGTAGTTTATAGAATAAAACTGAAATGTACTCAAACATATACCTATAAATAGTCAAATCAGAGAAACTGGTAATTTTGTAGTGATCTGGTCATTCTTTCCAGAGTTATATGCATGCCTGTCTATTTGTCTTTTTGTTTTTGTCAAAGAAGTTCAAAATGGAACTACAACTTTGCACATGCACAAGGCAAGAGGACATGAAGGAAGGAGTCTTACTGCCACACACGTGGCAGTCTGACATTTTCAAAAAGCCACATCATTTAACGTCCCATTGAGACGAGTGAGGACACTTCAGCCAGCGCTAATGACTCTTCTCCCACCACAAGATTAGCCATCTGTTGCTGCTTTCTACTACACAGACTGCCACAGTGGACTCATGTGCTAAACCATTTTGCCTACCTTGACCGGCACACACAAGGCTGAATAATCTAATTCCAAAGTGCATAAACACATCTAAGAAACTAGCTCCGTAGCCATGATTGTTGCACTTGCCACATAAATATCCTCACCCTAACCCAACCCTCACCCCAACCCACATCAACTACAGCAAAACCAAATCCCTAACCCTAAGCCACATCAACTACAGCAAAACCAAATCCCTAACCCCAACCCACATCAACTACAGCAAAACCAAATCCCTAACCCTAAGCCACATCAACTACAGCAAAACCAAATCCCTAACCCTAGCCACATCTAAGAAACTAAACTAAACTAGTTCCATAGCCCTGATAGTTGCACTTGCAACATAAACATACTAGATACTGTGCTTGTGCTCCTCTCCCGAGAAGAAGGTGGTGCTAGATTGGTGTCACACCAAAGACTCAAAAAAGATATTTATCGTAAACAACTCACACACAAACCTAATCCACTTCGCTGTTTCCCTTTTCACATCTACTCAGTTTTGCGCAGTCTACACAGGCAAGCTGAGCGAAGGTGAGAGGACAGGCCTTGGCAACCTATATAAATCTGGTATTCTAGACCACATCAGTATACTAATGCAGGCCTCGCTGAAGTGTTCTGCTAGTTATGACCAGCAGGTTTGCTGTTGGAACAGATATAATAGCCTATTTACAGTAAAACTATGAAGCCTGGATGCCTGAATCTTTGGCTATGTGGAGCGCCATGGGAAACCTATGTCTGTTGTCATCCCTGGGAATAGCCTACAACTGGGGGAATTCTCTTGATAGTACAAGACCTCCGTCTTCATTTCAGATGCAGCAAATTATCCTGCAACTTATTAGATGACCAGCAACGGTATTTCAAGGTAAGCTTAGCGATCGCTATTTAGGTAGATCTGAAAATGTAAATCAATGAGAATAGTGTTAATAGTCAAAGAATCATCTTCTTGACAAAATATCATGTCCGGCCTTGTCTGACCTTTAGCCTCATTTTCAAATTCTAAATAGGATTATCACCATCGGTCTGTTGTAGCCAAAAAGACGTTTATTGCTGTTTTCACACAGTACTGCAATCAATGACTGCATGTCTATAATGCTTACATGTTCTTTATATACAGGACCACACAACACCAACATGATGCGTCTTGTGTCTTATTTACAAATGCTTCCACACAGTGTGCCAGAAATAGACATCGAATGTCCAAAACCTCTCAGTTTTTCTTGATTGCTAAGAAGTGCGCAACGAAACTGGGATCCACTGGATTTTCATCCTTACTTTTTTATCACAGCAGAAACCAGCACTTCTAGTTGTGTTAACCTGTTTACATTTGTTTCATTTGATCATTTAGAAAAAAAAAAAACAGAAAAGGAAAATTAGACAAACCATCTCCAATTTCAGCTGCAATTGGACAGGTTGACAGGTGTTGACAACAGACTGATGTTTTGTTGTATTTGTCAATGATGGCCTAATTCCTCCGGACGCTAGACCCCTGAACTGTGTTTTCCATTGTTTAGGGTTACCTCACCACAACTCTGAGTTCACACGCAAACAACTCAACTGAAAAGGTACAGTTTATTAGAACAATGATCTGAAATGTCATCTCAAATATACTTTACAATACGACATCAGATAGTGCCATCGCTCCACCACTTCAGACAAAGCCTGTGTGAGTAGACTTGTGATGCCTCTAGAATACCTTCCTTACTGAAGCTTAGAGAAATCTGCAGCGCAAAACTACTCCAAATCTTTACGCATCCTGTGGTAGACCTGTTGCAGTTTTGTCTGGATAAAAGCGCAACACTCCATTTGAAGAGACGTGATATATCTTCAGACACACACACACACACTCACACACGCATACACACTTACCACAACATCTATCTATACAGACACTAACACTTTAAAACACACACACACACTTACTACAACATCTATCTATCTATATAGTCACTAACCCTTTAAAATACATACACAGACACACACACACACACACACACACACACAGACACAAAATACCTAATAACACTCTCACTCACCTTGATGGGCTGGCACACAAAGATGCGTAAACCTTATGACTGACCTGAATCGGCTGTAGTAAACACACACACACACACACACACACACTCACCTAAGCATTTCACAGGTGTGTTACTGATGCTGTGTAAGTGGTGCTTCCATCAGACAGGGTGCTGGATATGGAGTGTGTGTGTGCAGAGCTGATGCCCCAGCACGTATCAGGTTATTCCGTCTCCATGGGAACACTCACTTATTAATGAGCTGGTAGCCATGGGGTGACACTACGGTTACGTGGACACATCTCGTCAGATAAGGACATGTAGATAAGTGCATCTTCACGGCAACATTAGGGCACAACTGGTGTACTGAGGGGTGGTGTACTGGAGGGTGGTGTACTGGAGGGTGGTGTACTGAGGGGTGGTGTACTGGAGGGTGGTGTACTGGAGGGTGGTGTACTGGAGGGTGGTGTACTGAGGGTGGTGTACTGGGGGTGGTGTACTGGAGGGTGGTGTACTGGAGGGTGGTGTACTGGAGGGTGGTGTACTGGAGGGTGGTGTACTGGAGGGTGGTGTACTGGGGGTGGTGTACTGAGGGTGGTGAGAGGGGTGGTGTACTGGAGGGTGGTGTACTGGAGGGTGGTGTACTGAGGGGTGGTGTACTGGAGGGTGGTGTACTGGAGGGTGGTGTACTGGTGGGTGGTGTACTGAGGGGTGGTGTACTGAGGGGTGGTGTACTGGAGGGTGGTGTACTGAGGGGTGGTGTACTGGAGGGTGGTGTACTGGAGGGTGGTGTACTGAGGGGTGGTGTACTGGAGGGTGGTGTACTGAGGGGTGGTGTACTGGAGGGTGGTGTACTGAGGGGTGGTGTACTGGAGGGTGGTGTACTGAGGGGTGGTGTACTGAGGGGTGGTGTACTGAGGGGTGGTGTACTGGAGGGTGGTGTACTGGAGGGTGGTGTACTGAGGGGTGGTGTACTGGAGGGTGGTGTACTGGAGGGTGGTGTACTGGTGGGTGGTGTACTGAGGGGTGGTGTACTGGAGGGTGGTGTACTGAGGGGTGGTGTACTGAGGGGTGGTGTACTGGAGGGTGGTGTACTGAGGGGTGGTGTACTGGAGGGTGGTGTAATGGAGGGTGGTGTACTGAGGGGTGGTGTACTGAGGGGTGGTGTACTGGAGGGTGGTGTACTGGAGGGTGGTGTACTGGAGGGTGGTGTACTGGTGGGTGGTGTACTGGCAGCATGGTGTACTGGGGGGTGGTGTACTGAGGAGTGGCAATGATTCGGCCTGTGTGCACCAGGCATGTTCAGCATCGCCTCCTTCATGTTAATCCTCCCAGGGACTCCATGAGAGGGAGTCTCTCCCATGCTAGCTAGTGCTTTCTACTCAGCAGTGTTACTGGTGGCACTGAACTGGTCCAGCGCCCCCCCTCTCCCAGTCTCTTCAGACTGAAGCACCTCTGGGTCTGGCTGAAATGGCTGAAAGCTGCTGCTGCCGTCTACTGCTGCTCCTGGTGGCCTTAATCAGAGGCTGCAGTTCCTCTTGACCCATGTGCTCCATCTACCCTCTTTATTGACCCATGTGCTCCATCCACCCTCTTTATTGACCCATGTGCTCCATCCACCCTCTTTATTGACCCATGTGCTCCATCCACCCTCTTTATTGACCCATGTGCTCCATCTACCCTCTTTATTGACCCATGTGCTCCATCTACCCTCTTTATTGACCCATGTGCTCCATCCACCCTCTTTATTGACCCATGTGCTCCATCCACCCTCTTTATTGACCCATGTGCTCCATCCACCCTCTTTATTGACCCATGTGCTCCATCTACCCTCTTTATTGACCCATGTGCTCCATCCACCCTCTTTATTGACCCATGTTCTCCATCTACCCTCTTTATTGACCCATGTGCTCCATCTACCCTCTTTATTGTTGTTACACTCAGTATTTCTGAAGCTAGAAAAAAAAACTTGAGTGCCTTGCTCAAGACTACAACCTTAGTGTAAGTGTGTTTACTGTATGTTAGTTTGTCCGTCGCGTCTTCTCTAATGTTTAGTGTATGTTAGTTTGTCCGTCGCGTCTTCTCTAATGTTTACTGTATGTTAGTTTGTCCGTCGCGTCTTCTCTAATGTTTACTGTATGTTAGTTTGTCCGTTGCGTCTTCTTTACTGTCTAATCTTCTCTAGTGTTTTGTGTTTTTTTGTGATCAACTTCAATAAGGCACCATTTATACCATCCAGACACCATGGCTTAACCTTAGGTCCTTATATTTGTGCGCACGAGTAAACACATGTCTACTTAATAGTGTGCAGAATACTTATCTGATGTTGTCTTTAAAACTTAAAAACAGAACGCACACATACACATAGAACAAGATACAGATCCTCTATCATTCAGTCAATTCTAACTTAGACTCATCATTTAATAACCAGACAATGGGATCAACAGGAATTGGGCACCCTATCAGATCAGATATTGTTGCTGTTGTTTTATGCCAAAAGTATGGACTTCTTCACATTCCCAGACCATGTGTAAGAAGGTCCCAGGTTGTCCCAAACTGCCAGCCAATCGATGGTCTTTTCCTCAACATTTCGATCTTGCTCCCGTGTCTTAATTATTGGGAGTTCCCCAGTAGCTGCCTGCATCAGTCTTGTGTAAACCACGGACACCACTCTTCTCCCAGGGAAAACTAAAACCACGTAAAGACTGGGTGGGCCTTAGGAACTCCCTCACCCCTGATGCTCCATGACATTTGAGTGCTGATCTTAAGTACAGGTAAATGTAAAAAGATGTCTTCTGAATATCAAAACTCCTC
>PYXC01001895.1:137500-162500 GCA_015244755.2 Tenualosa ilisha | reverse complement strand
ACACAGCATAGGAGGACAACTGGAGGCCATATTCGTAAAACACACTCTCTCTCTCACACACACACGCACACACACACACAGCATAGGAGGACAACTGGAGGCCACATTCAGGGTAATAAAACACACACACACACACACAAACACATACACACACAGCATAGGAGGAGAACTGGAAGTCACATTCATAAAACACACTCTCACACACACAAACACAAACACACAGCATAGTACGACAATTGGAGGCCACATTCATAAAAAACACTCACACACACACACAGCATAGGAGGAGAACTGGAGGCCACATTCAGGGTAGTAAAACACACACACAGACACACACTCACACACATACACACCCACATATACACACACTCAACATAGGAGAACAAGTGGAGGCCACATTCATAAAATACACACACATAAACACACACACAGCATAGGAGGACAACTGGAAGCCATTTTCATAAAACACACTTTCTCACACACACACACGCACACACACACACAGACACACACAGCATTGGAGGACAACTGGCGGCCATATTCATAAAACACACTCTGTCACACACACAGACACACACAGCATTGGAGGACAACTAGATGCCACATTAATAAATCACACACACACACACACACGCACAGCATAGTACAACAATTGGAGGCCACATTCATAAAACACACACACACAGCATACATTTACATTTAGGCATTTAGCAGACGCTTTTATCCAAAGCAACTTCCAAAAGAGGATAACATTCAAGCTACAACACAATGAAAGAACTAACAAGGAGTGCATATTGCTAACATAGAATCTGCACTATTTTAAGTTGAAAGTGCAATAGTGTAACACAGTGTAGAGAAATTAAATTATTAAGTGCATTCTCAAAATTTACGCCAGGAGATATTCTTGGAAGAGCTGAGTCTTCACGAGTTTCTTGAAGGTGCAGAGGGTATCAGTTGATCTGGTAGCACTTGGGAGGTCGTTCCACCAGCGCGGAACCAGATATGAGAAGAGTCTGGATTGACCTGCACAAGGCGTTGGCCGTGCTAGAAAACGTTCCTTAGAGGAGCGTAGCGGTCGTCGGGTGACATAGGGCTTCAGGAGAGTGTTCAGGTAGATGGGAGCAGAGCCATCATTCACCCTGTGGGCCACCATAAGTGTCTTGAATTTAATGCGAGCAGCCAAGGGCAACCAGTGAAGTGTGACATGTGCCCTTTTTGGCTGGTTAAAGACCAGACGTGCAGCTGCATTCTGGATCATCTGTAGCGGTCTCACCGCACAGAGTGGTAGGCCTGATAGGAGGACACAGGAGGAGAACTGGAGGCCACATTCATTAAACACACTCTAACACACACACACACACAGTGTTGGAGAACAACTGGAGGCCACATTCATAAAAGACACACACATACACACACACACAGCATAGAAGGACAACTGGAGGCCACATTCATAAAACACACTCTCTCTCTCACACACACACACACACAGTGTTGAGGAGTAACGACTTACATGTAATGAAATTACGTAATTTAATTACAAAATAAAAGTAACGGTAAACACACACAGCATAGGAGGAGAACGGGAGGCCATATTCACACACACACACAGTAACAGTAACAAAACCCTAGTTTTTCCAACTATGAGAGAAGTGTGCATGGAGAAGGAGGAGAGAAGTTTGCTTGTGTGTGTGTGTGTGAGTGTGTGCGCATGTGTGTTTTAGTGTTTCATTAAGTGTACATTACACATGATTTTAAATAGCTACCTTATTTACTCAATCTGCATATTAACATTAATTGTGTGTGTGTGTGTAGATGATGGACGCTGGGGACACAATAATTCCTCTTGCAGATGAGAAATTGCAACCCTATGAAGTCGTAAGTACACACACACATACACACTGCGGTGCTCACACAGCGCATACACACACACATACACACGTCACAAAAATACACTGTGATCTCTTTACATGCATCAAATGCACGGTCAGAGTTACCCATTGTGTGTGTGTGTGTGTGTGTGTGTGCAGCTCAACAATGAATTGGAGGAGAATGCTATGAGAAGAAGTCGAGGTCCTTTAAGAAGAGTGCTCCCAGACTAACGCACATGTACACACACACACACACACACACACACATAAAATACAAATAAACTACACACATACTCACACAAATAGCTCATAAATTCACCTCATATTGTGACTGATGGACATACACATAAACACACAACACACACACTGGCCCTTAGCTCTGGTGTCTTAATAAATGTCTTTGATTACAACCCTCCAGTTGAATGGGTCTCATGTTGCCAAAATGGTTGGTTGTCATTCCAGTATGGCCAGCAGGTGTCAGCAGAGTTTTCAATTGGAGAGCCAATGGTGTGACTGGATCCAACGAGCTGCTCTGTTTACTCCCAGCTTCAAACCCTTTTGGCTCACAGTCCCAAATATGCACCTGTTAACTACCACCTTCAGACCTAACTCTCTCATCCTCAGCAAAAGTCATGTTGCAAAAATGATGCAAAAGCACACTTTTATTTGAATTATTTATAAGGACAACTAGCTTCCCCACAATAGACAGAAACAGACAGTGCAAAAAGTAATCCCCTCACACCAGTCCAACTCTCTCTAGAGAGGTTTTTGAAATGACTCCAGCTGTAACTCAGCACTGGGGAAATGAAGCAGATCTCCTGCACCAGAATCAAATGACAGGCAATGACAGAACACTTCACGGTCTCCGTAGCTGTTAGAGCGAATTTTCTGTCAGCACATAAGTGAACATTACTGAACACTGCTGAGTTACAGTTACAGTTAGGAAGGATTGTAGCTGTGCACCTATGTAGTCATTCTGTGAACATTACTGAACACTGCTGAGTTACAGTTACAGTTAGGAAGGATTGGAGCTGTGCACCTATGTAGTCATTCTGTGAACATTACTGAACACTGCTGAGTTACAGTTACAGTTAGGAAGGATTGGAGCTCCGCCCCTGCCTATGTAGTCATTCTGTGGGTGGGGGGTGCTACAGTAACAACCAAAAATTCTCGGAACAGAGACATTTGTCAAAATTTCAATCTTAACCATTGTGTTTCATCATAAACGATCAGAAAACAAGGCTTTAAGTGTAAAAAAAACTTGCAGGGGAATAAAAGTGAGATTCAATTGCTTGCTTGAGGTGTTTAAATTTACATAGATTGGATCAGCCCCTGACTGATAGCTTGCCTTGACTGATAGCATTCTAGCTCTGAATTTACAACGCCTCCCTCATTAACTTTTGCTTCTTCTTACTACTCATAACCTGTTCCATGGGTTGGGCTCCTTTTTATAAATTTGTTCCTTTATGTCACAGACTGTAAATAATATTATCAAAACGAAATGGCTTGCGGACTATCTTGCTGGCACATTTGTCAGTCAGTTTCTCGTAGTTTTGCCAGATACTTTGCCAGATACTTTGCAAGTCTGCTGGTGATCTTCTACCGCTCCACCATAGAGAGCCTGCTGACCTACGCTGTGTCAGTGTGGCACTCAAGCTGCACAGTGGCAGACAGGAAGAGGCTGCAGAGGGTGACCAACACTGCACAAAGAATCATTGGCAACCCCCTGCCTTCCTTGACTGACATCTACAGTTCCAGATGTCTGAACAGAGCAAAAGGGATCATAAAGGACATTACTCACCCTGGCTTCCATCTGTTCAACCTGCTACCCTCTGGCAGGCGATACAGGTCCATACCAGCCAGAACAAATAGACTCAGAGACAGCTTTTTCCCTAAAGCTGTCACAATACTCAACTCTAGTCTGCACTGAGAAACTGACATACTTTGCACTGGATGTCACATGCACCTCTTGTCATAGGCCACTTGTAAGCTGTATCAACACTGCACTATCAACAACCAATATTTATTACTGAATGCTGCTGTCACATGTCACTTTACCTATACCACCAGAGTATCGACAAACCATTTTTATTATTATTACTTATTTTATATTTTATTTTATTTTTTATTTATACGATTTTATCTTTTGTTGTGTAAATACATATATACATATTTTTCTTTTGCATATTGGATTTGTACATACTTTTCAATCCATTTTATGTGTGCACTCTATGGGGCAGCTTTGAATCTCATTACACTCTGTGTAATGACAATAAAGGCGTTCTATTCTATTCTATTCTATTCTATGATTGTCGACTGTCAATATTGTTTGTCTGACAAAGTGCTCAAACACAAACAGCCAAAGGGACAATGAATAACAAACTCGTCCAGAGATATAAAAATGGAGACAGACAGTATGTGTTCCTCAACATGCACAACGAGCATAGGCACCAAGAGATCGTTTTTTCAGTCTAGTTGAAAAATAATCATTTTCTAGCGCACGCAAGAGGGCGAACAGCCAATCGCCGTTTTAATCAGACGTCCTGCGCAGTGATTGGCTGGAGGTCTGTCTGGAAACAGGAAGTGACAGTGAGTTTCGAGTTTCGGCGGTTGTCAACAAATGCGTTGGTTGTCAGTCAGTCGCGCTTGTAGTTAAACATGGCGAATCTTCCCCGGTCACAAACTCACAAGAAATCGTAAGTTGCGCTTCCGCAAACCAGGTGTCTTCGATATGCGGACTCAGTTGCGTCAGCCGCCTCCCGAGCGTGGAGCGCGTGTTGCAGTTCGCGAGTCCTCGTAATCTCACGCGCGCACACTTCTTGCAAACCGTTGATTTTACCCCGTCAAAACACTTTATTAATTGTTCTTTATTCATTTCAGCGTCATTCAGTTTCCCTAGTGAAAGATATCGGTGGGAGACCATGAGCAAGTCTGTGATGCATGTGGTATGCGTGTGTTGTGTGTTTGTGTGTGTTGTCTGTGTTTGTGTGTAGAAGCACAGAGTGTGAGCTACAAACGGTGTCTCTGAAGAGTCCATTGGGTCTCATACACGTCGGCAGCTGCAAAGAGGGAATTCACAGCATCCAGATCAGTCCAAACAGGTAATACACAGTTACCCGCCAGATATGTGTAAGTAGGAAAATTAAATTAAATTACATTACATTAAATAGTCACACACACATACACACACAAATTAGAAGTAGCCTGGCCAGACCCTCCCCCCCCCCCCCCCACACACACACACACACACACACACACACACTCACACTCACTCTCACACACACACACACACACACACTCACACTCACACGCACTCTCACACACACACACACTCACACACACACACACTCACTCATAGATTAGAGGTAGCCTAGTGGGTCCTACATTATCACTGCCAGCGTGGTTGATGCTGCTGGCTGAGGCCATTTTGTGATCTTGCTTTGGTGGGAGGATCGTGATGCCGACCGACACATGCTGACACATGCTGTCAGACATGAAACATACTCACTCCCTGCTTTCCCTCACTCACACACACACACACACACACACACTACCTGGTGCACACACACACACCGATTCCACACACATGCACTCACTCACTCACTCACACGCACTACCTTGCATACACACACACATGCACTCACTCACTCACTCACTCACTCACACGCACTACCTTGCATACACACACACATGCACTCACTCACTCACTCACACGCACTACCTTGCATACACACACACATGCACTCACTCACTCACTCACTCACTCACACGCACTACCTTGCATACACACACACATGCTAGCTTGAACAAACACACAGATTGCACACACATGCTCATTCACACAGGCATGCACACTAGCTTGCGCGCACACACACACACACACACACAGACTCCATTCCATGACTATATAAACCACTGAAATGTGTGTAAAGATGTCTGTGTCAATATATTTTGTCTGGGTGGTGTTGGTGTGTGTGTGTGTGTTTGTGTAGTGGTGAGTGTGGGTGTGGTTGTGTGTGTGCAGATGATAACCTGGAGCTGTTCCCTGAGTGTGTGAGCTGTGTGTCATGGCTGAAGGTGTATTTCAAAGACCCAAACGCCACACACTCTCTTCCCATGCCTGCAATACACCATCCTCTTCTACAGGGAGGTATGTACACACACACACACACACACACACACACACACACACACACACACCATGCCTGTAGTACACCACCCTTTTAGTGTAGGTGGTGTGGTACGCACAACTTGCTCTAACAGAGGTGTGTGTGTGTGTGTAGGTTCGTGGACGGTGTGTGTGTTGCGTGTACTCCAGAGCAGTGTGTGTGTGGAGTCGGTGGTGTCGTGTGCATTACTTGCTCTAACAAAGGTGTGTGTGTGTGTGTGTAGGTTCGTGGGTGGTGTGTGTGTTGCGTGTACTCCAGAGCAGTGTGTGTGTGGGGGCGGTGGTGTCGTGTGCATTACTTGCTCTAACAAAGGTGTGTGTGTGTGTGTGTGTGTGTGTGTGTGTGTGTGTGTGTGTGTAGGTTCGTGGACGGCGTGTGTGTTGCGTGTACTCCAGAGCAGTGTGTGTGTGGGGGCGGTGGTGTCGTGTGCATTACTTGCTCTAACAAAGGTGTGTGTGTGTGTGTGTGTGTGTGTGTGTGTGTGTGTGTGTGTGTGTGTGTGTAGGTTCGTGGACGGCGTGTGTGTTGCGTGTACTCCAGAGCAGTGTGTGTGTGGGGGCGGTGGTGTCGTGTGCATTACTTGCTCTAACAAAGGTGTGTGTGTGTGTGTGTGTGTGTGTGTAGGTTCGTGGACGGCGTGTGTGTTGCGTGTACTCCAGAGCAGTGTGTGTGTGGGGGCGGTGGTGTCGTGTGCATTACTTGCTCTAACAAAGGTGTGTGTGTGTGTGTGTGTGTGTGTGTAGGTTCGTGGACGGCGTGTGTGTTGCGTGTACTCCAGAGCAGTGTGTGTGTGTGGGGGCGGTGGTGTCGTGTGCATTACTTGCTCTAACAAAGGTGTGTGTGTGTGTGTGTGTGTGTGTGTGTGTGTGTGTGTGTGTGTGTGTGTGTAGGTTCGTGGACGGCGTGTGTGTTGCGTGTACTCCAGAGCAGTGTGTGTGTGGGGGCGGTGGTGTCGTGTGCATTACTTGCTCTAACAAAGGTGTGTGTGTGTGTGTGTGTGTGTGTGTGTGTGTGTGTGTGTAGGTTCGTGGACGGCGTGTGTGTTGCGTGTACTCCAGAGCAGTGTGTGTGTGGGGGCGATGGTGTCTTACGCACAACTGGCTCAGATGACTGGAAAGCCTAAAGCAGCACGTGCAGTGGGTGGAGCCATGCGCCGAAACCCAGTAAGCACTCAAACACATAAACATACACACACACACACACATTGACACAAACACATAAACATATACACACATACACACACACACACATTCACACATGTATGTGATCTGCGTGTGTGACTTTGTGTATGAGGTGTATAACCTGTGTGTATGTTTATATGTTTGTGTGAATGTGTGTATGAGCTGTACATGTGTGTATGTGTGTGTGTGAGCTGTATGTGTGTGTATGTTTATGTGGTTGTGTGAATGTGTGTGTATGAGCTACGTATGCACAAACATACACACACATACAGCTCACACACACACATACAGCTCACACACACATACACGCATTCACACAAACACATAAACATACACACATTTTAAGCACCATCTACACGTAAGTACACACACCTTCAGCACCATCTACATGTGAGTGTGTACACACACACACACACTCCTTAAACACCATCTACACATGAGTACACACAGGCACACATCTACAGAACCACCTGCAGGTGAGTGTGGGCCAGTCTCCCTAGAGGAACTTAGAATTAAGTGCCCTGCTCAAGAGCACGACGGTGGCAACTTGTCAGGCTACACACACACATCCAAGCCTACAACAAGAAGGGCTAGCTTAGACACAAACACACACACACACACACACATACATCTACAGAACCATCTACATGTAAGTACACAGACACACACACACACACACACCTTCAACACCATCTACACGTGAGTAGACACACACACACACACACACAGACAAACCTAGAGTGTGTACTTCCTATCCTAGGTCCCCCTGTTGATTCCGTGCCATCTACACGTGAGTAGACACACACACACACACACACAGACAAACCTAGAGTGTGTACTTCCTATCCTAGGTCCCCCTGTTGATTCCGTGCCATCGAGTCTGTTTGAGTAGTGGGGAGGCGGGGCACTACAGCGGTGGCCGTGGTGACCATCTGAAACTCTGGCTGTTGGAGCACGAAAGGAGTACAGCACAGTGATGCCCGCCCACACACACACACACACACACACACACACACACACACACAGACATGCACTCACACGTATACATGCTTATTTACAGTCATACCTCCCAAGCCGTATGCACACAAGAACAACTAGATGTAACCACAGCTGTATTTTTATGTTGACAATATTCATTTAGTCAAGTTCATTTGGATACATAAAAATCAACCTATTTTTATATTTCTGTTATTTTTCCAAGATGTTCATGTAAAGTCTGGTCATTTTGAACCCTGTTGAATAAATATTTCAATATGCTTAGCGTGTTTAAGGTGTTATGGGTTGGATGTGCATGCAATATTAATGTTACTGGAAATGGGCATATTGATTGGTAATGGAATGCTGGGTGAGTGGTAACCCTAATAATCAGGGGTGCTGGGGGGGTTATGATTCTAAGGGCCGGGCACTGACAGGGGCCCAAGAGAACATTTTAATGTTATAACCAATGTTTGGAGGGCCCACAATTATTTCTGGTCATAGGGCCCAACAGGGGCACCTGCCAATAGGCAAAGTTTTGAGTCTCCCTTGGAGACAAGTGCAGTGACAGCTGTAACAGGTGTAGCTCTGCCCTGCCCTTCCCCGACTACTCTGCATTGTGTTGTGTACAAAGAGGAGCTGGACACGAGGACACTCAGGAACCGCTGACTGATTTATTCTGGTGAATAATGAAACAAAAGTGAGCAGAGCACACACAGGCTCATCCCCAAAACGCCTGGCAGAAAAACACAAACGTAATCATACCACACACGAGCATCACAAACACAAATAAAACTTTCATTCTGACCGTCTTAATATCCCTGTACCTCTCTCAGTTAACTTTAGCAGCAACTGACGAGAGGAAGGAATGAACACAAGAACACTTCTCTGATAACAATAAAAAAACAATAAAAGTCCAAAGTAAAAATACGTAAATAAATGATAACACAGAAAGGATAAGGTGCTCTGTTGAAGGGCTTGGGTGAGATTTCAACCTCCAAAATAAAATGCAATGTTAACTTGATTACACTGCTAATAATAGTAATAATAATAATCTATACTCGTTTGATCCTGTGAGGGAAATTTGGTCTCTGTATTTAACCCAATGGTTAATAAGTAAGACACACACAGCACACAGTGAAGTGAAGTACACACTAACCCAGAGGAGTTGGCTGCCTGTAATAGCGGCGCCCTGGGAGCTGTGAGGGGTTAGGTGCCTTGCTCAAGGGCACTTCAGCCATGGTCTATTGATCGGGGACCGAACAAGTCCAAAGTCCTAACCAGTAGGCCATGGCTGCCCAAGTTAATGAGAGTGATCCCCATTACTTCTGACTTCTCCCAGCTTGTTTACGGCAAACCAGGCGGCAGATGTCTTTCGATATCAGTCACGCTTCCCAGACCTCTCAAATTTGGCACAAAGACACTCAAAGACGGCTCAGATACTATCAAATATCCGACATCGGGGCTGTGTGCACCGCTCACCTCCAGTGTGCTCCCGGCTTCGTTTGACTTTTCGGCTCCAGGCCACAAGGTGGCACCACTTCCGGGTTTCAACAGGAAGTTGCACATAGGTGTTCACGCTAAGGAACGGAACCACTCGACTGGAGGCCGCAAATATAAACATCTCTGCTTTAATTTCACGAGAAAGGAAGTTTATGGGGAAATTTTAAACAGTATTAGGATAATCAGTTTGTAATCTTGCTGACGTATTCAACTACAGAAAGGTGAGTGGAATGGCTGTAATTTCAGTTCATATAACGTTTTCTGATGGCGATAAGCTTTACTTTAGCTAGCAGCTAACATAACCAACAAGACAACGTTACGTTAACACAAGAGACGCTGTGTGGCCTGTAATCCTGAGCCCAGGATAACATTTTCTTTCATTGAATATTTTAAGAGAGTCTTTGAAAGAATTTGCTCGTAGCCGTGTAGATGGTCCGCTATGATGGCTCAAAGGATTCCCCGGTGTAGTTGTCCTCGCTATGCTCAAAGTTATGATGCAGTGAATGCGTTGGGGGCCAAAAGCTAACAATGGTTTGGTTGGTAAGGTGACTTTTACATAAAGCAAGATACTGCATAGTGGTAAGATGGTTGACACCACGTTATTGGCTCTGCTGTGTTAGTCCCCGGGCGGGTGGCTGTTTCTTCAGAGACCTTTGAATCATTAGTTTCGAGTCCGGGTGTGTCCTTACTGTCTGTCAGGAAGTCACAGTAGCTATGGTAACGCCAACGTGTTTTTTTAGCCGCCCCCCAGACTAGCCCTGTGTCCCCCCGATGCTGAACCTAGCCATAGGATATGGGATCCCCGAGTTCAGTAATGGCAGGCGATAGATTAGATTGCTCCATTGATGTGTGTGTGTGTGTGTGTGTGTGTGTAGATGTCTGAGGATCTGGTGAAGCAGCTTAGCAGTTATAAGGCCCAACTGCAGCAAGTGGAAGCAGCACTGAGCACCGACCAGGAGAATGAAGACCTGCTCAAACTCCAGAAGGACCTGCAGGTACACGCACATACACCCCCCCACACACACAGTACAGCTCAAAATACAGAAGAACCTGCAAGGACACACACACACACACTCACAGTATAGCTCAAATCACAGATGGACCTGCAGGTGTGAACACACACAGACTACAGTTCAAACTACAGAAGAACCTACAGGTTCACACACACACACACACACTCGCACATACAGAGAGATGTAGTAACCTATATAACATGTCAGTATAGGGAGCTCCAGCACTGCTAATGTAAGACCTACAATGTTGAGTTGAAACATCCTCTGTTTTTTTCTTTGTGTGATGGCACGCTGTTACCAGATCTGTGAACTTTAAGCAATGCATAGGGTCTATATTGTTGAGGTGAGCCATCCCTCTGACTGCTAAGAGGTGAATTTGACTTCACGGGGAGTGGCTACTGCACCAGGAGTGTGTCTGAGGGGGAGTGGCTACTGTGCATAGAGTCGCAGAAGGCAGCTGTGATTGTTTTGACGATGTCTTTAGTATTTTTTTTCCCAAAAGCCACTTCCTCCCTCAGGTCATCAGCAAGACATGTACCAAATTAGAGGTCAGTCGGATCGGTGGTTCGAGAACTGGGAGAACTCCAGCCATGATCAACACGTATCTGTTATTTGAGCTTCCCAAGTGATGACGGTAGAAAAAGAAATGAAAAAAATTGATGAAAGATAGAGTGAGTTATGCTCCTGCTGGTGCACACTTAGATAGCTACAGCGCTAACGTCTAGGGACAGGCTTTCCACATGGTTTGGTTTTACTGTCTTTACATGCTCATACTTTGGGGCGAGCGCCAGTTCTCTGTGAGACACCGCTGTCCGTATTGAACTGAGTACTTGTGACAAAACAGTATAATGTTTAATGTATAATGTTTTCTATAAGAGCCACATACCTGTTTCCCTGTAGTTTCCAGTAAAATCCACAGCCCAGCTCAGACTCTCTCCCTTCCTCTCCCTAAAGCGATAATCATTTTACAGTATTGCAGCATTGCTGTGATCACATCCACTTGAAACAACATAGAAACCTAGCCTGCACAGGACAGTGAGCGAGCCTGCACAGGACAGTGAGCGAGCCTGCACAGGACAGTGAGCGAGCCTGCACAGGACAGTGAGCGAGCCTGCACAGCTCCATCACCACCATCATTCAAGGAGCTCAAATAACAGAGATACGTGTTCTCCTTTAACTGCCTTCCTGATTGATCCACGCCAGTTAAGTCTTTGAGAGCACAGGGTTATGAAACACTGCAGCGTTTCCACGGGTCTTTGAGATCCTTGAAAGTTTGTGAATATGACAAAATAAGTTCCAGGCCCTGGAAAGTTCTTGAAAACAGGCAGAAAAAGATGCCGCTCTTGAAAGTCCTTGAAGATTTCTTGGGGTTTAAAATTTCACATGGAAGATGACCGCTGTCACTATTTTACCACCACAAGTTTGTTTAAAAAAAGAAGTTCTTCTTCTTCTTCTACTGTAGATTTTATTGGTGAAGTTTGATTCCTACGCTGACTTTAAATTTGCAAGAGAAGTTCTTCTTCTTCTACTGTAGATTTTATTGGTGAAGTTTGTACGTTCATTCAGCACTGCATTCTTGTGATTCTTGTTTGCATGAACAGAGTTAATGACAAGAAAGACCATAAAGAGAGAGCTAATATGGGTCCAGAAGAGAGAGCTAATATGGGTCCAGAAGACCATAAAGAGAGAGCTAATATGGGTCCAGAAGAGAGAGCTAATATGGGTCCAGAAGAGAGAGCTAATATGGGTCCAGAAGAGAGAGCTAATATGGGTCCAGAAGAGAGAGCTAATATGGGTCCAGAAGAGAGAGCTAATATGGGTCCGGAAGAGAGAGCTAATATGGGTCCGGAAGAGAGAGCTAATATGGGTCCAGAAGACCATAAAGCTCCAAATGTTGATGGGCTCAGAGATTGACAGCAAGTCATACGCCTCCTTGTCCCAAATGAAACGCCTTCTCCAATTGGTGCATCACTGGAAAACGTATGTTCCTGCAGCTGGTGATTGAAAAACTCTGCTGCTTACATAGTGCAATGGCTTTCCACACAAATACACAGTGCACTCATGGACGGTTCACTTTTATGCGTGTACGTAGAATCAGATTGACTTTTTGTGATTATCTGATCAAAGACATTTGCTCCCTGCATTGCGCTGAATAAACACATTGCTTAGTCTGCGTGTAGCACGTAGGATACACTTGTGGAAGGAATAAACTCATTGCTTAGTCTGCGTGAAGCACGTAGGATACACTTGTGGAAGGAATAAACTCATTGCTTAGTCTGCGTGAAGCACGTAGGATACACTTGTGGAAGGAATCTGGCCATGAGAGCCTGGGCAAAACTCAGTCACAGGACAGAGTGGAGATTGATATCCTAAAAGCGCCACTGTTTAGACCGCAGGCTAAAAACTGCACAAACATACTGATTTGGTGTGATTTTGCCACCATTATGGTTGTTGACAAGATTTTTTCTAAATAAAATGAAATGAATTCTGTTGGTTGATCTTTGACTTTTTTGTGATGGCATGTGCAAAAACAATGTTCACTGTTATGCTGACACAAAATTTGCTGTATGGTTTCTGTGTGTGTGTGCCAGTGTGTGAGAGAGGGAGAGAGACCCATGCAACTGGTTTCATCAATGAGGGAAAAGTTAGACGTTTCACACACTGAAAAGTTTCAAGACGAGTCTTTGCAAGTTATTCATTAACAGATTAAGCAGAGGCAGAGAGCAGATTGGTCACATTCACTTTAAAACATCCAATCAGGTCACAGACAAACAGCCAAAGAACAGTAGGGACACATTTTGCTTGAGGTGTGTGTGTGTGTGTGTGTGTGTGTGTGTGTGTGTGTGTGTGTGTGTGTGTGTGTGTGTGTGTGTGTCAGAGAGAGACCCATGCAACTGGTGTTGTCACGGAGGACCACATTTTATTCAGTGTCTGATATTTGTGTGTGTGTGTGTCTCTGTCTGTGTCGTGGGCCACGTTTTATTCATGTGCTGTTGTGGGAGAATATTATGCATTGAAGTTTGTGTTTTGGTGTGTGTGTGTGTGTGTGTGTGTGTGTGTGCGTGCGTGCTTACAGGAGGTGATCGAGCTGACGAAAGATCTGCTGAGCTCCCAGCCGGCTGAAGGAGGATCCAGCACACACAGCTCTGAGGCCAACACACACTCTACCAGCTGGAGCGTCGGGGACAAGTGCATGGCTGTGTGGAGTCAAGATGGACAGTAAGCGCGCGTGTGTGTGTGTGTGTGTGTGTGTGTATGGGTGTGAGTGTGTGTAGGTGGTATGAGGCTGAGGGAGCAGGTGGACCTTGAGAATGGCACTGCAGGGGTGATATGTACTGTGTGTGTGTGTGTGTGTGTGTGTGTGTGTGTGTGTGTGTGTGTGTGTGTGTGTGTGTGTAGGTGGTATGAGGCTGAGCTGGAGGAGGTGGACCTTGAGAATGGCACTGCAGGGGTGATATGTACTGTGTGTGTGTGTGTGTGTGTGTGTGTGTGTGTGTGTGTGTGTGTGTGTGTGTGTAGGTGGTATGAGGCTGAGCTGGAGGAGGTGGACCTTGAGAATGGCACTGCAGGGGTGATATGTACTGTGTGTGTGTGTGTGTGTGTGTGGTGTGTGTGTGTGTGTGTGTGTGTGTGTGTGTGTGTGTAGGTGGTATGAGGCTGAGCTGGAGAAGGTGGACCTTGAGAATGGCACTGCAGGGGTGATATGTACTGTGTGTGTGTGTGTGTGTGTGTGTGTGTGTGTGTGTGTGTGTGTGTGTGTGTGTGTGTGTGTGTGTGTGTGTAGGTGGTATGAGGCTGAGCTGGAGGAGGTGGACCTTGAGAATGGCACGGCGGCGGTGACGTTCACGGGCTATGGGAACGCAGAGGTGGTGTCACTGAGTGCACTCAAGCAGCCTCACGAGGGACGTGGACCAGAGGAGGACGGCAGCAAAGCCAAGAGCAGGTCACACACACACACACACACACACACACACACACTACACTCTACACACTCAGACACACATGCAAAGAGGTCAGAAACACACACATACTCACATGTACACATATACACTTGCGGACCAGAGGAAGAGGACGGCAAAGCCAAGAGCAGATTACACACACACACACACACGCTGTACCGTAATGGCACACAATTGATATTTTCATCCATGTATAAAGTCAAGGTAGGGTGTGTGTGTGTGTGTGTGTGTGTGTGTGTGTGTGTGTGTGTGTGTGTGTGTATAAAGTCAGGGTAGTGTGTGTGTGTGTGTGTATATAAAGTCATGCTCTTCTGCTTGGAGTGGTGTGCAGGGGTGGCGGTCATTGTCCATTATAGACTCTGTGTGTGTGTGTGTGTGTGTGTGTGTGTGTGTGTAGGAGGGAGATGATCCAGGAGCAGCGTGAATATAAGAAGAAAAAGGCTCAGAAGAAGGTGCAGCGCATGAAGGAGATCGAGCAGGAGAGAGAGCAGCAGAAGAGCAAGTGGCAGCAGTTTAACAACAAAGCCTACAGCAAGAACAAGAAGGGCCAGGTTAGACACACACACACACACACACACACACACACACACACACACACATCCAAAGCCTACAGCAAGAACAAGAAGGGCCAGGTTAGACACACACACACACACACACACACACTCACTCTAGGCCTACAGCAAGAACAAAAAGGGCCAAGTTAGTAACACACACACACACACACACACACACTCTAGGGCCAGTAGGGTTTTATGAAATCTGTTTTATTTTTTTCCCAAATTCCATTTTGTTGGATTTTTTCTGTTTTTTTTCCATTTTGGATATTGGGCTTTTAACCCCCCGTCATGTAAGATGATATTATCATTATAGATAATAATCAATGATGTATTATTATAATGATTGTTATTAATATTAATTATAAATAATAATCAATGATATATTCTATTATAATGATTGTTATTGTTATTGGGGTCAGAGGAGCCAATTCAAATGCCCATACACATTGCTGCTTATCCACCTATTCCAAATGTAGGCTAGCCTATCTGTCTATATGGATGGCAAATTCTAATCTTGCATTGGCTGCATGTTGTGCACATATGTGATCAGGAAAGCAGTCAGTGTTGTTCAGATGTTTTCCAGGATTTGATATAAGAAGGTTTTCAGTAACATCAGTGCCTCTTAAATGGGTCTGTTGTTTTGATGAACAGAGTGGAGGCTGTCGTCGCCACTCGTCTGCGCACAGCCAGGTTTTGCAGATCAGTGCTTGTTGTGTGGGGTTTTACACTGTAGGGCTGGAAAAGGTTGTTTACAAACAAACGTGGATTTAAATGGTTGTTTACAAACAAACATGGATTTAAACGCCAACATGCAAAAATGGCAAGAATTTTCCGGTAAACACATATTCTGTGCAGTGTGTGTTTATTGGAAAATTCAGTTCTCATGTCGGAAGCGCGCACATACACACAGGTTGTGTGAGTGTGTGTGTGTGTGTGTGTGTGTGTGTGTCCTGTCATCTGTCACTTGTCTGTTCTTGTTTCTGTTTTTCCTCACATCTGTGTGTGTGTGTGTGTGTGTGTGTCTCTGTGTGTTTCAGGTGAAGCGCAGCATCTTTGCGTCTCCAGAGAGTGTGAACGGGAAGGTTGGGGTGGGGACGTGTGGTATTGCAGACAAGCCCATGACACAGTATCACGACACCTCCAAATACAACGTCCGACACCTCATGCCCCAGTGAGCCCCTCTTTGTGTGAAAGTGTGTGTGTGTGTGTGTGTGTGTGTGTGTGTGAGTGAGAGAGAGAGAGAGAGAGAGAGAGAGACTGTTGTTTGAAAGGTCATTAGTACATAATTAAAAGTATGTGTGAGTGCGTGCGTGCGTGCGTGCGTGCGTGTGTGTGTGTGAGAGAGAGACTGTTGTTTGGAAGGTCATTAGTGCATAATTAAAAGTGTGTGTGAGTTAAGTGTGTGTGTGTGTGTGTGTGTGTTTGAGTGCATGTGTGCACACCTGTTTACCTGTTAGAGTAATAATGATCATTTTCTTTGCGCCTCAGAAGGCCTCCTTTGCTTTGTTTTTTTGGTTTTGTATATTTACATCTGACACAAGAAAAACAAAAATACAAACATAAATAAATAAATGGTTTTGATGATGATGAACCTTTGGTGCCTCTTTTGCTCCCGGTCTGAACTGTGTCTGTTTAATGGTGTGAACAGGTCTGCACTGTGTACTAAGGCAGTGATGTTTGGAATGCTGTACCACCCTAGAGTTAGAAAATAAATGAGAGCATTGCATTGGTGGCAGCTTTGTGTGTGTGTGTGTTATCACTCTCTGTGCTTATGAGAAGCCTATGGAGGCACACACAGTATGGGTGAGTAGGGTCCATTTGAGCAAAACTTCCATTAAGACAATACTTTTTTGTATTGCAATTTTTCTGAAATACTTTGTACATCCATGTAGATGAGCCTTTATCCGCTGAAATATGTGATCATTTGTGGACGTTTAAGGCCATGGGGCAGCGCGCTCCTCTACCAATACAAGTTGAATGTTAACATTGACAATTTTGAGACGCACTGCCTATTAGAGGCCTACATGTACAGGGTGGAGGCTTCTAGAGAACATAGAGTTTAGGCTGGTTAACTTGTTGACCCTTACAGTACAGCCAAAAGTCAGATAATTGCATAGATTTGAGTGCATGATGCCTCATTAACATATCGTCACCTTGCTAAAATAATCATCTCCTCCCCCTGCTGGCCACTTATGGTAGAATTGCCAACGCCCTCAGTTGAGTAGATGATGTAATAATACCCCTTAGGATAATTGCCTATGTCAAGAGTGAGACTTTGATTGGCTGATTTATTTTGCCCAAGTCAGAATACAATGTGACTGAGGCAATTTTCATACAGTGCTTCAAGATGGAAGATTCATTCAGTGAACTTATTTCACTGATTCAGGACTCATCCCAAATTGGTAAGTAATGAGATTTTTACTATGATATGAAGTTTAGCTCGTGATGATAAAGCATAGCTTATAAATATTCAATAGATGTGTAGTGTTATTGTTTTATTGAGCTTTTTTGGCCTGCATTTATGTCAGAAAAAATAGCTAAGCTGAACATGCTAGCTAAAATACCATACCATAAGACTTTGAGGCTGCCAAAATACTACCTGTTTGTCTTTTTAGTCAGTATTCAGTAACTTACAGACAATTTTCATTTTAAAAAGTTTTGGTATGGAAGTTTTAGTATTTAGAGTAAATAGGAACACACAACATAATATGAATTTAAATATCAGTTTATTACTTACCTAGTAGAAACAAAAGATGTAGTGGGGGTATATTGTGTATAATTTGAGTTACTATGTCAAATTACCCTTCATAAAACAGACCAGAATTAATTCTTGTCATTGTGACTATATGGGCTGTCATGATGAGATGTTTTCTTTTCCTTTTTTGTAGATGATGCACTTGACAATTCTGATACCAGTCTAGTCTCTGTCACTGAAAATAACATCAGCATTGGAGCAATGGAGCTTTATGTTGCAAGACAAAACTCTGTTTTTGATGAGGATTTGTTAGGCTCACCCAGCTCTGTTCACGCTGAAGACCCAGACTATATCCCACACCACAGTGACGCATCCTCTGAAAACGAAAATACTGGTGATTCAAATAAAAGGAAAAGAAATAAAAAACACAGTCCAGGAACATGGAAACAAAACCAGTCAAAACAGAAACGTCTTGGAGGGGGGGGGGGGGGGGGCATATGTGAGCATAAGTGGCAAAGAAGTCAGTGCAAAGGCTATGGGGCCCCCTTGCTCTTCTAAGTTCTGTCAGAGAGCTTCAACTCGACAGTGCCAAGCCATTACAGAAGAGGAAAATATATAATATATATATATATATTTAGGAAAATATGGGCAATGAACACCTGGGAAGAACGGCAGTTGTACATCACAACCTTAGTTTGAAAGGTGAGCATCAAACAGAGGAAGTTGTTGGGGAAACCCGGCGCCATTCAACAATGTCGTACCACCTGCAGCTTGAAGATGGCACAAGGGTGAAAGTGTGCAAGGCACTTTTTTCCTCTACAGTTGGTCTCCCTGAAAGAACCATTTCAGAGTGGATTAACAAAGCCCCTGTCAACCATGATGGGCAAGTGGCTCCAGAATGTCCAACTAAATCAGGACCTAAGAGTGGTAAGCATGCAAAGCTTGAAAATGATGTCACGGATTTCCTTAAGGACTGGTTGAAGGACCTACCCACAGTAGATTCACACTACTGCAGAAGCTCAGAGACCTACAAAAACAAGAAGTTCCTTCATCCAGGCACAACCATCGCCCAACTACACCGTGAATATCAACAGGCAGCTGCAACTGCTGGAGTGAAGGCTGCTGGAATACGACATTTCTCAGTTGTATTCCATGAAGAGAACTACTCTGTTTTTATTCCGCGAAGAGATCAATGTGATGTTTGTGTTTCATTTAAGCATGGTAATATCAGTAAGGATGATTATGATGCACATGTCACTAAGAAAGATGAAGCTAGGCAGGAGAAATCCTGTGACAAGGATTCTGCCAATGATGAGAAGTCTGTTTGGACAATGGACTTGCAAGCTGTGCTGCTTTGTCCAAAAACCCAAGCCAGCAGCATGTACTACAAAACAAAACTCCAGGTGCATAACTTCACCCTCTTTGACTTGAGATCAAAGGAAGGATACTGCTACATTTGGGATGAATCAGAGGGTGACTTGAGCAGTGAGGTATTTGCACACCTGCAATACCGCCATTTTGAGAGTGTTATCAAAGATCATCCAGAACTCAAGGAAATAGTAGTGTGGAGCGACGGTTGTGGTTAGCAGAACCGCAGTGCATGTGTGGCAAATGCATTTTCTGAGCTTGCAAGGAAATATGGGGTACTCATAACACAGAAGTACCTGGTCGCAGGGCACACACAGATGGAGTGCGACAGCATGCATAGTACAATCGAACGAAAATGGTTGCAGACATCTTCACCCCGAGAGACTATGTCATCATACTCCAAACTGCAAGAATTCGACCATCACCATATCATGTAAAGGTGGTTAAACATAGTGAGTTCCTGAAAATGAATGGATCCTACTTCACAAGCATCAGACCAGGCAAAAAAACTGGAGATCCAACAGTGCATCGCTTGCGGGCTCTTCAGTTCAACAGTGAAGGCAAGGTCCATTTTAAGGTGTCCTTTGGAGAAGATTCTGCATGAGAAGAACTGCCACAGAGGGTGCAGGTACCAAACGACCCAATCAAATGGATACGAATGTTTCAACAACCTCTGCCAGTCAAGGAGAGGAAGTTCCAGGACCTCCAGTCGATGAAACATGTCATACCAGAGGAGTGTCATCACTTTTATGACAGTGTGCCACACTCATAGGCATAAGATGAGACACAAACAAAAAAAGCTGGGAAAGGATGTTTGGTTTGTGAGTGTTTCTGCCTATTGAGACACCATTTTGCTGAGTAGGCCTAAAAAATGAATGTTCATAACTGTTGTTTTTAAGGAGATGGTGTTCCAGAACCTCCAGATAATGAAACGTCGTACCAGAAGAGTGCCATCCCTTCTATGACAATTTGCCACATTCCACCCCAACCCAACCCAACCATAGGCATAAGAATAAAGAGCAACAAAACAAAACAAAAAACAAACAAACAAACAACCTTAGGGTTGACAGTGTTTCCGCCTGTTGTCAACACCAATATTCCTGAGTAAAGTTTTAATGTTCATAATTGTTCTTGTCAAGTCTCATTCATTTTCATCAGTGTGGTTTTGTAATGCCTGTGTCCCAGTCCTAAACATGGACACATGTGACACACATTCATAGAAAGCAGTGTTATTATTGCCCATGTCACCAAAGGCATGTTCTTAAAAATGCCTAAGTCATTTATTTACTCTTAGTTACATAAAAAACAAAGTGTGTTCTTACTATGTCAAGTATCATTCTTTGTTACATACTTTCTGACAAAAATGATCATTTTATGCCAAAATTTAATTTTTTGGGTAAGTTTTTTGTGTTTCCTGAAAACCTTGAAAAAATGACTTATGTGATTATTTTCGGAAGGTGTGGATATTTATACAATTGAACCTGTGATAGAATAAAACTGTTGCTTTAATGCAAAAAATGAGCTGAGGGAGTTTTGTGTTTGTTTTGTGTTTTAGTTCAATATCTTCCCCTTTTCAATTGTGATAAAACCCTTCAAAGGCTTCAAATGGACACAACAGGCTGATTAAACACAAAACGCTACCTTGAATGCAATGACATCACACATCACTCTAGAATAGAATAGACTTTCCTGTCCAGCATGAAAATTGTCTTTGGTCCCACCATTAAGTACCTGTATCACTGCCACTCACTCAGTCCATTAAAATATACATACAGGCATATTCTGTCATATAAATACATATGCACAGTTATACCCCCACCCCCACCATGCACACACATACAATACTGAGAGCATTAACAAACACACTCAAGTTCCACTTTTGTCTCACTGTGACCCTAACAAGCCCTTTGTTACTTTTGTCTCACTGTGGCCCTAACAAGTCCTTTGTTTACTTTTTCCAAAGCTGATTGACTACAGGAATGTAATTAGGGATGAAGGAACCCTTAGAGATATGAACCCTTAGAGGTGCGTTTCTTTGCCATGTGTGCTCTATAGCGCCACCCTGGGGGAAGCAACTCAAACTCAGGGTAGAAGGGGTGGGTTTCAGCATCTAAAATACCCTTTGCTTTCCTATGGACAACATTATAAAGGTCATCTAAAGTTTTTTGTTTGCCTGTAATCCTCCCTGCTGTCTTGGTAACTCTAATCAACTTGTTCCTGTTGCATAAGGTCAAGTATCCATACCAGACAGATGTTATAGATGTTGCATAAGGTCAAGTATCCATACCAGACAGATGTTATAGATGTTGCATAAGGTCAAGTATCCATACCAGACAGATGTTATAGAGTTGTGTCAGCAAATTGAAGATTAAATTAAACCACAAACTCCTGAAATATGGATGATTTATTATTACCTTTATTGATTTACTTAAACACAAAACCTCTTCATGTAGGTTTTCTGGAAGCAGTCACTCAAATAACACAATCCCAGAGCTTATTCTAAATTCCACAAGCTAATTCTCAATCTTTGACCATTTTTGTTTGCAACACATAGTTCACTTATAAATACACAGGGATTAGAGCCTTTGACACTTCAAATTCACAAGATCAGAGAAGATGATGTTGTGCATTAAAGGGAGCTGGGTAGTCCGAGTGTGATGATGTTGTGTGTTAAAGGAAGCTAGGTAGTCTGCCTAATGATGTTGTGTGTTAAAGGAAGCTAGGTAGTCTGCCTAATGATGTTGTGTGTTAAAGGAAGCTAGGTAGTCTGCCTAATGATGTTGTGTGTTAAAGGGGTCAAGCTGACCTTTTTGCTAATGCACTTTTGCCCCTCGGCAGTATAATCTGCAGTGACCCACTCTGCACCTCTGGGTGAGCTAAACACCATAGTAACCATCTATGTTTACCGTAGATGTCCTGGGTGTTATCCTCCTTTAAGAGAGAGAGATGTTCTTTCTTTCTTTCTTTCTTTCAACGAAAGTTACAGAACAAACATAACTATAACTATAACATAACTATAACATAACTATTTTACATATTTGTCTCATAATCATTGCATTAATGACTTGCAAAGTACTTGACAATATAGACCATGTAGTCGTGCAGTGTGACCACCCGCAGGACTTTGACAAGGACACAGACTTGTCACCTTTCCTCACAGGTGTTACACAACATTTCAGGGCCACCTACTGCCAGAGGAGTAGATTGCTGTCTGTCATAAGTCATTTCCATCACAGGACGGAAAAACATACACACACACACACACACACACACACATATACATACACACATACATACATACATACACGCACACACACACACATACATACACACACACACACACGCATGCATACATACACACACACATTAGTGGTAAACTAGATCTCCCTCACTTGCCCTGCCTCTTACACACACAAATGTTCTTTTACAAGGCAGTTTAGATTGTGGACCCCCGTTCTCCCAACTATCCTGTGCCCCATGTCCTCGACTCCAGCCCAACCAAGTCTCCTGTCCTCTGTACTTGAATGGTCTCCTGTGCTATAATAGTCTCCTGTCCTCTGTACTTAAATAGTCTGCTGTGTTCAAATAGTCTCCTGTCTCTGTACTTGAATGGTCTCCTGTGCTATAATAGTCTCCTGTCCTCTGTACTTAAATAGTCTGCTGTGTTCAAATAGTCTCCTGTCCTCTGTACTTGAATGGTCTGCTGTGCTATAATAGTCTCCTGTCCTCTGTACTTAAATAGTTTCCCGTCTGTTGTACTAGAATAGTCTCCTGTGCTCTCTACCCAATTAGTCTCCAGTACTCAAATAGTCTACTGTCTGTCAAATAGTCTCACTGAGTCCCAGGCTGACTCCGTGGGCACACACTACTCTACCATAAACTGATACACCAAGACGACATGCATTCATTTTCTATTTGTTGTCTACTACCTATTTCCAAATTCAGATCTTCAGAAGGGACCAACACTATGACACCCCATGTCGTTTGGGATCAGTGCTAACTAGCTGATTACAGCTTTGTGGATGTGTAACAGGGTCCATAGAGAGCCAGGCCTGTGTATATGATACAGTTTTTCCTCAGTGCTTTGGCACAACTTTTGAAACTTTTGGCTGTTTTTGCAAAACTCTACACACAAATCACAAAACCCTCCACACAACTAGTAAAACATCATAAGTTACTTGGAAAAGCACTTTTTGCACTATTTGCAAAAATAATTTTTGCTAAACTGTTCACACGCTTTTCAAAATTGTGTTTTTGTACACAAGTGCACACAACCCATAACATTAATAACCACACAAAGACAACCCATAACATTGATAACCACACAAAGCACCAAATGAACTCTGACACTTTTGGCTTTTCTTACTCTGTGTGCAGCGCATGGCAGTGTTCAGTAGTTTAGAACTTTGTGGCCCACAGGTTTCTCTGTTTGCTTAGTTTTGAAACGTTTGGCTTTTTTTTTGCAAAACTCTACATATAAATCACAAAACCTCCCACCAACTAGCAAAACATCATCAAATACTTTCAAAAGCACTTTTTGCACTCTTTGCAAAAACACTTGCTTACCCTGTGTGCAGGGCATGGCAGATTTCAGTAGTTTAGAACTTTACAAATACATGTGCCTTGGTTTCATGCATGTGTACAGGTCTCCAAATGTGCAAACTGTGGATGTTTACATGTATTTCAGTGTAGGCCTACGGAATATTAGGGAGTCAAAAGTGCAATATAACTTTTTTTCAGTTATGACAGAGATTTTAATATTTAATCCCGATCTTTTCTCCACTTTTGCACTTCACAGTCGCACAACTGCAATCCAGACAAATCCTGACCTGTCTTTTGCAGTGCTAAAGTACTTATCAAAAAGTGCTTTGACGTGAATTAATGTAGGATTGGCGTGTTACTGTAGGAAAGCAGTTCTCAGAATAGTGTGATCAGAGGACACAGAAGTGTATGGTTGGTGTGCTATATGTGCAAACTGAGTCTAAAGCAGTGTGTTGGCAGTGTGCTGTCTTTAAGGTTTAATACAAATTGTGCAATACCATTTCCAGCTGAGTGTAAAGCGCAGATCTGGCTTTCAGCTTGTCAGACTTGGTGAACAGATCGGCTCCATGTGTTAATAGCTTCAGAAATCGTGCCGAAAGAACCACTGAACAGAAGAAGCTGTAGAATAGGACAGCACAGTGCTGCCTACCCAGCGGTTAGCATGCTAGCTCAATACGGCATCACTTCTCATTGTTTTGGTTCCTGCTGAAATTTTGTCCCTAAAAACACAAGAATCTAACCTAGGAGGAGGTTAACCTAAAGAGTGGTTCTAATGGTGTCCTGTCAGGCAAGTGTGTGTGAGTGTGTGTGTGCATACACGTGCATGTGTGTATGTTAAAGAGTGGTCTCTAATGGTTTAGGGTTAGGGTTTAGTGTGTGTGTGTGTGTGTGTGTTAAAGAGTGGTCTCTAATGGTTTAGGGTTAGGGTTTAGTGCGTGTGTGTGTGTGTATGTTAAAGAGTGGTCTCTAATGGTTTAGGGTTAGGGTTTAGTGCGTGCGTGTGTGTGTGTGTTAAAGAGTGGTCTCTAATGGTTTAGGGTTAGGGTTTAGTGCGTGCGTGTGTGTGTGTGTTAAAGAGTGGTCTCTAATGGTTTAGGGTTAGGGTTTAGTGCGTGCGTGTGTGTGTCCATGTTAAAGAGTGGTCTCTAATGGTTTAGGGTTAGGGTTTAG
>PYXC01001895.1:127500-132500 GCA_015244755.2 Tenualosa ilisha | reverse complement strand
AGACAGAGAGAGTGTCGACCCGTCAAATGTGCTGATCTCTTCTGCCTCAGTCATGTCCTCGTCATCTACACAGAAGATAAGCCTTAGTGTGTGAGAATGTGTGCATGCATGTGCGTGTGTGTGTGTATGTGTGTGGTGTGCATGCGTATGTGTGTGTGTGTGGTTCAATGTAGTCTGTCACAAATTCAGCCTCTTTTTGGAGTTTAAAGGAATACCAGGTAAGTCAGCAAGTTTTTTTTTTTTACCCCTAAAGTCACCAGTGTTTTCTGAACAACTAGCAGAGACGTTGCACATTCTTCCCAATCCATTTGTTTGGTTTGCAGACCAAAGAATAGGAACCAGCAAGGATCATTTTCACAGTTCTGTTGACTGACTGAGGTAATAAACGGGATTTCAGTTTCATTCAGGCCGTCCGTTTCAGGAGCTCACAAGTGCAGTAACCGCGGAACACAGGTAGAGGGCGTGAGAGAGCCTTCATCCACCTCGTAAAGAGCCATTTAGCCTGCAAAGTAACTGGCAAGCTGGTAAATTAACCTAAAAATACCTGGTTTACCTGGTTTGCCTTTACACAGTTTCTGTCAGATGTTAAACCTAGAGTTTTGGTGTTCTGGTGTGTGTGTGTGTGTGTGTGTGTGTGCGCGCGTGTGCGCGCGCGCGCGCGCTGATGGCCTTCTACCTTGCTGACTTTGATTCTGTTCTATTAGGCTTCTGTATTCCTCCAGGTCAGCATCTGATTGGCTGAAGGGGTTTGGTGGGAGGGGCTCAGCAGATTCATCATCATAAATGAAAGCCTGTGGAGAAACAGCAGGTCACCATGGCAACATGGTCATAAACAGTGGGTCACCATGGCAACATGGTCATAAACAGTGGGTCACCTTGGCAACATGGTCATAAACAGTGGGTCACCATGGCAACATGGTCATAAACAGTGGGTCACCTTGGCAACATGGCCATAAACAGTGGGTCACCACGGCAACATGGCCATAAACAGAAGGTCACCATGGCAACATGGCCATAAACAGTGGGTTACCACGGCAACATGGCCTGAGAAGTGGTTCTGGCCTAACTTCAGTGTGTGTGGTCCTGTGTTCTGACTCGAGTGAACTGTGTGTATGTGTGTGTGTGTGCACGTGCGTGTGTGTGTACATTTACACACACATGCACCTCACCTCCAGAATGGGGAAGAGCTTCTTCCCTCAGGCAGTCAGACTGCTGAACAACCTGTAGTGCAATTGGACTGGAATTTCTTAGTAACTCAGGATGCAAACCAGCGCATCACAGCACACTGCACCTTTATGCCCCCCGCACTTTCTTGCTGCTATCACTTATATTTATGTAGAACAGTCTTTGTTTACAAATCTTACCCTAGCCTTGCTGCTATTATTTATATTTATGTAGAACAGTCTTCTGTTCACAAATCACACCACTAGCCACAGTGCTCTGCTAAAAGCCATGCCCTGTCTAGCGTGTTCGTTTTAGGTCACCTGTAATTTGACCTGACAATTGTTTATAACTGTGTTGTAATGTATGTACATATGTGTACAAGAGTGTGCACGCGTGCGTGTGTAGTTGTGTGTGTGAGTGAGTGGGTGAGTGAATCTGTGTAGTCTTGCAATAGTGTACGTAGGCACTGTGTTACGTGTATCACCAATTGTTCCCGGTGAAACGTTGTCTCGTCTCACTATGTTCTGTGTATGTGGCTGAAACGACAATAAAACCTACTTGACTTGACATTTCCATGTATGCATTTAGCAGACGCTTTTATCCAAAGCCACTTCCAAAAGAGGAAAACATTCAAGCTACAGCACAATGAAAAACTAAGAGTGAATATTGCTAACATAGAATCTGCCGTATTTTGGGATGAAAGTGCGCTAGCGTACTAAGAATGCAGAAGAATGCGAGCGGCTAAGGGTAGCCAGTGGAGTTTAGCAACCTGCGGCTTCTGTTTGATTTAGCACTGGCTACCATAACTTTATAGAAGGCTTAAAAGTATTGCCAAGGATAACAATTGAATTCAATGCTATTTATACAATAGTATTGTCCTAATGGCACTTTACAGCAACAGAATGAGTGTGATCAGAATAAAGGAAACTTTGTGGAGCAGCAGAAAATACATTCAAACAGGTCAGGACTTGGTGATAAAAGTGTGTTTTAGAAGACAGGTGATTGAGTTCAACTCAGCATAGCCTAGGAGACGTTAGCTTGGTAGCTATTAAACTGCTGCCACAGTAAGGATTAGATTGGGGCTTGCAGTAGGAGTGTTGTTTTGCTCGGCCTACTGTGTGTTCAGCAGTTGAAATTAATTTAGGCGACTCCATGTGACTGCATATCTGAAAACTATTTGTGCAAACAGCTAAACGCAAAGTCTACCTTCAAAATGCCTCAAAGTAGGATAATATAAGTTAATGTTCAGTGATGTATCTATGCTAAATTATCTTTCTGCCTTCCTAACAATCATTATTAGTTTTATCTAAGCAATCATATTCTGATGACAAATATTTTAGCAAAACCAGTGTTGCTCATGATGCATGGGACTCGGTACTCCAAAATGACAACACATCCTACTGTCACTGGCTCCCATGGATTCCTTGGATTTTTATAGCCTGTTTTGAGTGACTATTGTCTTACATCAATCAATCAATCTGGCCTAATCAATTCTGATCACAGTGACCAGGCCTATGTGCTTTGAGTTAATAGCTACAGCATGTGGTCTTATGAAATGTTATGCAGAGCCTAGATTTGTGCATAATTGCTGTAGAGTGTTTTGTTTTTCATCATTTGAACCATTTAAGCTGCATATGAGATGTTTATCAGGCAGGCGCTGTGTGTTGCCCAACCTAGAGATGCTCACAGACAGGCCTCGACAGAGTGCTTGAATAAATACATTTGCATATTTGCTAGAGGAGTCGAGAGACTTGATTATGGTGACAGTGTTCAACTGGAGAGCCCTGCATCCTGTAGGGTAGGTCTGTCTGTCTGCATCCTCTAGGGTAGGTCTGTCTGTCTGCATCCTCTAGGGTTGGTCTGTTTGCGCAGGGAGTTCTGAAGTAGCCTGATGGGGTGAATTTGTTTTGCACAGCCACAACGCATCCATCCCGACTGCAACATGAACATGGATTCCTGTGGCCATATTCTAGATCCACCACTGGTGTGTGTGTGTGTGTGTGTGTGTATGTGAGTAAGTGAGAGAGAGAGAGACTCACTGGTGTGTGTGTGTGTGTGTGTGTATGTGAGTAAGTGAGAGAGAGAGAGACTCACTGGTCGTGTGTGTGTATGTGAGTGAGTGAGAGAGAGAGAGAGAGAGAGAGACTCACTGGTCGTGTGTGTGTATGTGAGTGAGTGAGAGAGAGAGAGACTCACTGGTCGTGTGTGTGTATGTGAGTGAGTGAGAGAGAGAGAGAGACTCACTGGTCGTGTGTGTGTGTGTATGTGAGTGAGTGAGAGAGAGAGACTAACTGGCCGTGTGTGTGTGTGCGTGTGTGACTCATTAGTCCTGTGTGTGTGAAAGAGAGAGAGAGACTCACTGGTTGTGTGCGTGTGTGACTCATTAGTCCTGTGTGTGTGAGAGAGAGAGAGAGAGAGACTCACTGGTTGTGTGTGTGTGTGTGTGTGTGACTCAATAGTCCTGTGTGTGTGAAAGAGAGAGAGAGACTCACTGGTTGTGTGTGTGTGTGTGACTCATTAGTCCTGTGTGTGTGTGAGAGAGAGAGAGAGAGAGACTCACTGGTTGTGTGTGTGTGTGTGACTCATTAGTCCTGTGTGTGTGAAAGAGAGAGAGAGACTCACTGGTCGTGTGTGTGTGTGTGTGTGTGTGACTCATTAGTCCTGTGTGTGTGAGAGAGAGAGAGAGAGAGAGACTCACTGGTCGTGTGTGTGTGTGTGTGTGTGTGTGTGTGTGTGTGAGACTCATTAGTCCTGTGTGTGTGTGAAGAGAGAGAGAGAGACTCATGGTCGTGTGTGTGTGTGTGTGTGTGTGTGACTCATTAGCCCTGTGTGTGTGTGAGAGAGAGAGAGAGAGACTCACTGGTCGTGTGTGTGTGTGTGTGTGTGTGACTCATTAGCCCTGTGTGTGTGTGAGAGAGAGAGAGAGAGACTCACTGGTCGTGTGTGTGTGTGTGTGTGTGTGTGTGTGACTCATTAGTCCTGTGTGTGTGAGAGAGAGAGAGAGAGACTCACTGGTCGTGTGTGTGTGTGTGTGTGTGACTCATTAGCCCTGTGTGTGTGTGTGAGAGAGAGAGAGAGAGACTCACTGGTCGTGTGTGTGTGTGTGTGTCGTGCGTGTGTGCGTGCGTGTGTGACTCATTAGTCCTGTGTGTGTGAGAGAGAGAGAGAGAGACTCAATGGTCGTGTGTGTGTGTGTGTGTGTGTGTGACTCATTAGTCCTGTGTGTGTGTGAGAGAGAGAGAGAGAGACTCACTGGTCGTGTGTGTGTGTGTGTGTGTGTGTGTGTGTGTGTGACTCATTAGTCCTGTGTGTGTGTGAGAGAGAGAGAGAGAGAGAGACTCAATGGTCGTGTGTGTGTGTGTGTGTGTGACTCATTAGTCCTGTGTGTGTGTGTGTGAGAGAGAGAGAGACTCACTGGTCGTGTGTGTGTGTGTGTGTGTGTGTGTGTGTGACTCATTAGTCCTGTGTGTGTGTGAGAGAGAGAGAGAGACTCAATGGTCGTGTGTGTGTGTGTGACTCATTAGTCCTGTGTGTGTGTGTGTGTGTGTGTGTGTGTGTGTGTGAGAGAGAGAGAGAGACTCACTTGTGGTTTTCTTCAGCCAAATAGCAGCTAGATCATCAGTATCACATTATGATGCTCAAGCTGGTTTTTGTTTACCGATGGCAAGACATGCATCTGATAGAAAACCAGACCACTTCTATGAGCTTTGACACGCAGGTTTCAGAACAGTTTTCTAAACCAAACCATTTCTATGAGCTTTGACACGCAGGTTTCAGAACAGTTTTCTGAATCAGTTTTCTAAACCTCGTCAGCAGACACTCACTGGTCCTGTGTG
>PYXC01001895.1:120000-122500 GCA_015244755.2 Tenualosa ilisha | reverse complement strand
GTGTGTGTGTGTGTGTGTGTGTGTGTGGTGTGTGGTGTGTGTGTGTGTCACCTGTGTGCTTTTAAGATCTTTTTGGCTCGTGTGTGTGTGTGTGTGTGTGTGTGTGTGGGTCACCTGTGCTGAGCCTTTTTAAAGATGCGTTTATGTTGGACTCGTGTGTGTGTGTGTGTGTGTGTGTGTGTGTGTGTGGGTCACTGTGCTGAGCTTTTAAAGATGCGTTATGTTGGATCGTGTGTGTGTGTGTGTGTGTGTGTGTGTGTGTGTGTTGTTTGTGTGGTCACCTGTGCTGAGCTTTTTAAAGATGCTTTATGTTGACTCGTGTGTGTGTGTGTGTGTGTGTGTGTGTGTGTGTGTGTGTTGTGTGTGTGTGTGTGGGTCACCTGTGCTGAGCCTTTTTAAAGATGCGTTTATGTTGGACTCCCACTTCAGATCCTGAGAAATGCTGAATGAGTTCACATTTGACACCGGGCTACTGGAAATTGTGAGGGGGGCAGTGTGTGTGTGTGTGTGTGTGTGCGTGTGTTTGTGTGTTCATTACCATGGTACTGGGTGTGTCTGGTACAATGAGCTTTAGGTGGCTTTTGGGTAATGTGTGTGTGTGTGTGTGTGTGTGTGTGTGTGTGTGTTACCGTGGTACGGGACGTGTCTGGTACAATGAGCTTTAGGTGGCTTTTGGGTAATGTGTGTGTGTGTGTGTGTGTGTGTGTGTGTGTGTGTGTTACCGTGGTACGGGATGTGTCTGGTACACTGAGCTTTAGGTAGCTTTTGGGTAATGTGTGTGTGTGTGTGTGTGTGTGTGTGTGTGTGTGTGTGTGTGTGTGTGTGTGTGTGTGTGTTACCGTGGTACGGGACGTGTCTGGTACAATGAGCTTTAGGTGGCTTTTGGGTAATGTGTGTGTGTGTGTGTGTGTGTGTGTGTGTGTGTGTGTTACCGTGGTACGGGACGTGTCTGGTACACTGAGCTTTAGGTAGCTGTTGGGTGAAGTGAGCCACTGTGCTGTTGTCTCTCGATGCAGCTGATCCGATGCCTCCACTGGTCTCCATGGAAACAGCATCTCCATGTCCCGCCCCCTGGAGCTCACGGTGGCCGGAATCTCCACAGCGCTTCGGCTCCGAGGCAGCTCCTTGATCACGGGGTGCCGGTAGGTGTAGCCTGTCCGGTAACCCTGGCAACATGGACCAGAATGATCATGAACATGTCCTGTGCTATTGGTTCTCAAACTGGGATCTTAGTACCACAGGAGTCCACAGCACATTGCCAGGGGTTCCGTGAAAATGTCTGAAAAAGTATAAATTTGTCTAATGGGGAGACAGTACCAGAGATCAGTACCAGAGATCTGTACTAGAGATCTGTACTAGAGATCAGTACTAGAGATCAGTACTAGAGATCAGTACTACAGATCAGTACAGAGCCCAATCACATTCTGCTCATTACTTCCATCTGCATTACAGTAGAATTTCCCGTTAAGCTAAGTGTCCAAAAACTTTTGTTAAATAAGTCCTCAAAATTTTTTCCCTAAACAACAATTAAGTGTTAGCGTGCCAGTGTTACAGAGCCGTATCAACCCAGCCCAGAAACACTCACTTGTAGCATAGCGCCACCTAGTGATATGGGTAAATGCAAAACTTGGGATTTTGAATGGCCAGTATCCTGGGCCGAGAAGGCAGGAACTGCACAAAATTGGTCTTGGATGACCAGCACAGTGACCACTGTACAACTATGCCAACATCTATCTATGCCAACATACTACTATGCCAACATCTATCTCTTTCACAAATCACTCCTCCACACTACGCAAACACACTAAATGTCATTCCTTCAAAACCCACATCCATGCCCACTTCCAGCAAATCATTTCCACACAAATTCTCACCTCACAACACTGACCGGCCACAAACTCATCATACCAACGGTTCCCACATTTCAATACACTGCGGCCGTCATACCATAGTTTGGATTATAATAAACAAAATAGCAAAAGTAAGCAGAAAATTGTCACATTTAACATCGCTGATGCCCAAATGTATTACTGTATCAATAGTATCAAACATTTTATTTAGGTTTATTTAACATCGCTGATGCCCAAATGTATTACTGTATCAATAGCATCAAACATTTTTATTTAATGTGTTATTTTTTTATTTTTTTATTTAACATCGCTGATGCCCAAATGTATTACTGTATCAATAGCATCAAACATTTTATTTAGGTTTATTTAACATCGCTGATGCCCAAATGTATTACTGTATCAATAGCATCAAACATTTTATTTAGGTTTATTTAACATCGCTGATGCCAAATGTATTACTTTATCAATAGCATCACTTATTAGGTTATTTAACATCGCTGATGCCAAATGTATTACTTTATCAATAGCATCAAACATTTTATTTAGGTTTATTTAACATCGCTGATGCCCAAATGTATTACTGTATCAATAGTATCAAACATTTTATTTAGGTTTATTTTCTTTTATTGTCCATGTTTAACCATTCTGAC
>PYXC01001895.1:110000-115000 GCA_015244755.2 Tenualosa ilisha | reverse complement strand
GGGATGTTTGGTTCATTTTGGCAGCCAGAGAGTGAAAGGATAAACTACATATGATAGGAGATAAATGAGCCAAATGATTTTGGGATTTCATAACTCGCCGTTATTCAGGGGCTACCGTTCCCCAGCTGAAGCCCCGTTAAAATCAACTGGCGATGCCCCTGTATGCAACACCATTAGGTTATCATCATTACACAGTTTGGAGAAGACTGAGAGGCGATAAGATTTTTCTTACATATTTCTCTTTATGTCTCACATAAGGTGACGTTTTATTCTCATTATGTCTTACTGTATTGTTTTATTGGCTGTGCCTGTAACCTGTTGCCTGTATAGGCTGTGATTAGGAAAGCAATCAATGTGTTCACTAAAAGCTTGTAAGTGAAAGTATGTACATCAGCGGCATGAAATGTTTTAGTTTAAATCGGCTGTTGTTACTACTAACCTACGCACATCAACAGGCAGCTGGAGCATTTTTACTTTCTCTTGCGCAGATGAGAACTCTCAACCAAGCTGGGCGCTCCCACTGCACCGTGTTTTGACCATCTACCGGTATGTTTTATGACACGAAATTAGCAAGTATTTCCTGATTGACAAAACGTTTTCTTTTCTACCAGTCCATTGTGAAATGATAAGGAGATTTCTACTCCTGTAACACTGTTGTGCTTTGGAGGCATAAACAAACGCACATGGTGAACGTTACTGATGCTTGCAGGCTCGAGCGCAGTGATTTCGCCAAGTTCTGCAGATCAGTGGCTTGTTGTATAGAGTTTTAGAGTGGAAAATGTCGTGGAAAACCACCTCGACGTCTGCAAACCCCAACAATCAAGTCCTAACCCACCCAACAAACTTGGTCTAAACCAGAAAACTCAGTGTTGGAGTCAAGCTGATAAAGACTTTATTCCCAATACCAGCAAGAATACCAGAGACAATTGGCTCACAGTATCAGTGCTGAGCAGTGTGGAGGAGTTCTGCTGCAGAGAGGATACCGCTTCCCTTGAGAGTTGATCAGGCTCTGAATGTTCCTTCCAAAACATCTACCTTTTGTTCCACTTTGAAGCACACACTGGTTCCTCCTACCCTGCCTGTGTCACGGGGCTCTTGTTTACTAATTAGGAGGCTTCGGGCCTAGTTCATATTGGTGGATTCCGTTCCCTAATTGATTGTTAAAAAATGACGTCATCCTATTCCTTATGGGTGGGTTCTTTGTGTACCTCCTCACTTCTACCTGTGTGTCTTAACCACATGTTGTCCACATCATCCCTTTCCTGCATTTTATTTCCTGTTTTAACAGAACGGTGTCCTTTCACAGCAGTCATCCTCACCACATACTCATCACCTCATGATGGTCAATCGATACCATAGATACATCATCTTGTTGTGTCCATTCAATATGTATCTTTGTATATGACAAACTCTTCGCTACTTTACTTATGGCCTCAATGTGTTCTGGCCTCTACATGACTTCCTTCTCATCCCCTATGGCCAGCAGTACACTCAAGCATCCATTGTTCAAATGTGCTCCTGCTATTTGGTCACCCTCTCCCCTCTCTGCTTCTATATTGCTGTCTGCCTAGGCCTCCATTGGAACAGTCTTTTACCATATGTTTTCCATTTCATATGTTAGTATAAGCATTATATTTTCAAGTTAATATTGTATATACTAAAACAAACCTCCTTTTTTATAATAATAATCTCCACAAAAATCTAAAAGGTTGTTTGTATAAGGTTGCCTAGATTTAAATTTGAGCATTTTGTTCAGTTCCCCAATTATAGGAAAATTCCGTTACCAATTCCTTGCGCCTTGTCAAGCCGCCATGTCTACTCAGTCAGCATCGCTTACAGCAGTGGGCCAATACAACTTAATGTAACAAAATCAAATGATCGGTATTTTACTGGCCAATGAGGGCCCCCTTGGAGCTTTTTTTTATGACAGCGCTTCTCTCTTTCAATCAGGGAAAAACATTTTATATTTCTGTTATTTCTTGAGCGGAAAAAGAAAAAGTGTGTATGGTTTTTAATATGATAAATCTTAATATATTACACAGGTGTAGAGATCATACTTGTGATGCTGTGTGAAAATGAAAGAATTTGCTCATTTGGTATCAACATGAGTTGATTCAGCCTAAAAATATCTTGATGACTTTTGGTCTGTTTCCCCAGCCCAGACGTGACGGGATGATGACTGTGTTTAAGACTGGATGCTTTAAATAAGTTTCTACAGTGGATAGTTCCAGTCCAGTTGCTGACCACTCAACGGAAGAATTAGTTATTTGTAGATGAAATAGTTTGGCAGTTTCATTACTGTTTGTTAAATCTGATCTATACTGTGAACATAGCACAGCTGAGGGGGTTTAAGGGCTCTCCATTATGCCGTGCCTAACAGTGCCCCTCAGTGGTGCTACTCACGTTAGAGACACAGACGGCAAGTCTGGTTAACACCCCTAAATGTGCGGGTGTGGTTGGTGTGGGGGAAATCGGGGATAAGTGCAGGTCGAGTGAAGCACAGCTGCAGGCAGAGAAAATTGCTCAACAATAATAAATTGCTACGTAATTTAAGACAACATTTACTGAAGTCCACATTTTTGTCTGGCCTGGGTCAGCCCTGAAGCCAAGCACACAAAAGACTTAATGTTTGCTGACCATGAGCTGCCATCTTGGGGACCCCTCTTAAACAAAGGAACTTTGCTTTGTTGTTATCTGTTATATATTGGCTGAATGTAATATTGTCATGTTTGGTCTTAAACTGATCCTTTTAATGTGGGCAGCAGTCTGATCATAGTTTTGTGGCAATCTAAAGTATATGTACCTAATTATACATAAATAACTACATTGTAGCCTGCATACTAATTTGAATTCACACCTTCCACTGGCCTCAGCCAGTTGACCAGTGACAGGCTAGTTAAAGCACCACTAGCTTGTGCCAGTTGACCAATGACAGACTAGTTGAAGCACCACTGGCCTCAGTCAGTTGACCAGTGACAGACTAGTTAAAGCACCACTGGCCTCAGTCAGTTGACCAGTGACAGACTAGTTAAAGCACCACTGGCCTCAGCCAGTTGACCAGGTGGAGGATAAAGACACGTCCACCATGGTTCAGGACTCTAGTCTCTTTACTCTGCCTCTATACTACCTTCTTTCTCTCATTCTTTCTCTCGCTTGGGTTTGTTTTTTTTCTTTACGTTCTTGGTTTATTCTTGTGTTGGGTTCTCTGGTTCTCTTATTTGTTTCTGTTGTATTTGATTAGTCAGTTTAACTGCTATTGATACATATGAGTTTATAAATCATCCATTATTGCACCAGTTCATATATCTCTCTTCTCCTATGCCATGTCACTTCTGTGCTTTTAGCTGGTAAACTACTTGGTAATATTCAAGGTCAACCTATTCATGTTATGGAGTCAGATTATCTGTAGTTTCTCACAATATTTACCATTAATACATGCTTCTGTCATTTGTTCAAGAACATGCTTTAGGAAGCAAGGCCTAAGTTCTTTGTTCCTCCGGTCTTACAGTAAAACTGAATAAACACATATGGGATAACTTGTCTGATGATGACCTGTTTGCTTGCTTGGGTTTCAACTAATATCAGTTTTCCATGGTTTGTTAATTCCAGTGGACTCATCAATTTACTTCTTCCAATGGCTAGCCTAATTACCTCAGTTTAGCAAGCTAAAGTTAGCTACATTTAGCCTGGTGATGAATAAAGATAGTGAGTTAGCAAGCAAACAAAGGTAACAGTTATCAACTAAAATTGTCCTCAGTATCACGTCTGGAGGTGTACTAAGTTTGAACAACTTGTATGTGAAAGCATCGCCCTCAGAAATGACTACAGCTCCATCGAAATTGTGTTAAATACAACCAGAGCCCGCTTGTGTTTAAATGTCTCTGGTATAACTAATAGCAGGGCACCTGATTGACTTGCAGCCAAAATGAACCTCTGTTTTACCTCGGTACCAATGAGGAGCCTTTTTTGGGGCCCAGCGGGGGGTGAACCAGACTGATCTGTATCTACAGAAGGGCCTCTCAGGGCTTATTGCTTAACTGTCAAGTTGTGGAGTGTTTGTGTTTGTTATCCAGGTTGTGTGTATTTTTAAGTGTATGTGTGATGTCTGAGGTTGCTATGGTAACATACCATGCTGTCAAGCATCCTCATGAGGGCTTCAAACTCCGCCTCTCCTATCCCCCAGACAGGTAACGCATCACCTGAGAAAGCAGATGGATCGGCAGAGGTGTGTGTGTTTGGAGGTGTGTGTTTGACACAAGGTGTGTGTGTGTCTGATGGATCAGCAGAGGTGTGTGTCCTTGGAGGTGTGTGTGTGTCTGATGGATCAGCAGAGGTGTGTGTCCTTGGAGGTGTGTGTGTGTCTGATGGATGTTTCTCTTTGTCCAGTAACAAGAGTTTGTCTACTCCACCAGCGCAGGACAACGCATTCACCTGTCAATTTAGACAAACACAAACACACACACGTACACACACACACACACACACACACACACATACATTTAGAGTAAGACTGGAAGTGGGTTCAAGTTAACATTCTTACCTAAATAAACACAGAGAGAGAGAGAGAGTTGAGGAACTTATCTGATTCTTTCTCACTCACTCAAGCACACAAATATACACAAGCGCACGTGCACACACACACACACACACACACACACACACACACTCGCATTCACACACACACACACACACACACACACACTGCTTGGTCAAACTTCCTATTGTGATGTGCTAGTTGGTATGCAGATAAGTTTCTGATAACCACACGCCTATGAAGTAGTTTCACTTATGTTCACTTACTTACCATATTACAATCAATATCAGCACTTACTTACCATATTACAATCAATATCAGCACTTACTTACCATATTACAATCAATATCAGCACTTACTTACCGTATTACAATCAATATCAGCAACTTAAATATCAGTTTGCCCAACCCGATGAGAAGGTTAAATGTTCATGTTGACACACACACACACACACACACACACAGAC
>PYXC01001895.1:97500-102500 GCA_015244755.2 Tenualosa ilisha | reverse complement strand
ATCAGTTCACTCAAAAAAGCTTTGGATTTCCTTCCCTAACTCTTCCTTGATTAGTGTACTCTTCACTCAATTCAGTATATCAGAGTTGAGTTCCAATATGTGTTTGTGGGTTTTCAGTTTGATCTGATGGTGAGATATATGGGACTATGATCCAAAATATCAATATTTCCATCTCACTTTGAACAACCCTACGAGTCTTTCTGTGCTATACATTAGGAAGTCATCAATATGTGTGTATACTGAATGAGGATGAGGGAAACGGGAATAATCCTGACCCATACATGTAAAGTTCCCATCTCCATACATCTATAGTTACCATCTCCATACATGTAAAGTTCCCATCTCCATACATCTATAGTTACCATCTCCATACATGTATAGTTCCCATCTCCATACATCTATAGTTCCATCTCCATCCATCTATAGTTACCATCTCCATACATGTATAGTTCCCATCTCCATACATCTATAGTTCCATCTCCATCCATCTATAGTTTCCATCTCCATACATCTATAGTTCCCATCTCCATACATCTATAGTTCCATCTCCATCCATCTATAGTTCCCATCTCCATACATGTATAGTTCTCATCTCCATACATCTATAGTTCCTATCTCCATACATCTATAGTTCCCATCTCCATACATCTATAGTTCTCATCTCCATACATCTATAGTTCCTATCTCCATACATCTATAGTTCCCATCTCTCGCACTGATATTGCAATAATTGTAAATACTGCAATAATTAATTTTCTCATTTCTTTTGGTTTGCCTAATAGTTGGTCCTGATGAATCTAGTTTGTCATTAAGCTTTACATTGAGGTCTCCACCACATACTAGGATTCCTTCGGCCTCTGATGTCATGATGTCAAATATTTGCTCATAGAAATTCCAGTCACTATTTGGGGGTGCATATACATTTAATAGGGTAATCACTGTGCCATCTAGTGTCCCCTTGACCAGCACATGCCTAAGCTTTATTTATTTATTCATATTTTTACTACACACATGTGATGATGAAAAACATGTTTAAATCCCATCCTTCACTGCATGTTCAGTGTTACTTAAATGAGTTTCCTGTCGGAATGCGATAACTTGCATAACATCTTGACCCTTTTTATAGGATTCTAGATCCATTGACATAAAAGAAATAGTTCTTATCCCCAGCACAGGCTTTTGCCCTGTAGACTTTATTCTCCATTTTAACAAAGAAAAATGAACAGAAATAGAAAAAACAAGGAACATGCTAGGTCCAAGTGCCAGGTCCAAACTATGACTTTGATAGAGCCAGTCAAGTCTTGCTCTGAGGAAAAGCCTTTGTCGAAGACATAGGGTTTGATACTGCATGATTTGGTCCCACTCCTCCAAACCTTCCTATTCACAAAACCATGTACCCTATTTAAGAGTCCATCTCCACTTTACACATATAATCACAAACCAATTTAAAGTTTCTGGAAAAATATCAATCTCACATCCCCTTTTAGTTAGTTTAGTCCCTTTTTGCAAGGCTTCCACATCATGGGTGAGACTCGGCTCTGTGCGGGCCCTTCAGAGTGATCTTCATAGTCCTCTGCTGATCCCCATGGGTGAGACTCGGCTCTGTGCGGGCCCTTCAGAGTTATCTTCATAGTCCTCTACTGATTCCCATGGGTGAGACTCGGCTCTGTGCGGGCCCTTCAGAGTTATCTTCATAGTCCTCTGCTGATTCCCATGGATGAGGCTCGGCTCTGTGCGGGCCCTTCAGAGTGATCTTCATAGTCCTCTGCTGATTCCCATGGGTGAGACTCGGCTCTGTGCGGGCCCTTCAGAGTGATCTTCATAGTCCTCTGCTGATTCCCAGGCAGAGTTGTATGTTTTCCTCCAGACCTTCAACTTTGCTGGATATGGACTTTGGAACCAGGTATTTTTTTCCTCCAGTTGCTTTTTAATCTCGGCACATTTGCGTCTTTTCTTTTGCAGTGCCGATGAATAGTCGTGGTCCAACTGGATCCTTTCCCCGTGCGCTGCAGGTTTTTCATGCTCCAGGCCTTGGAGAGGACCTTGCTTTTGCTGGTGGTTGACAAATCTCACTACAAGCAATTGTGGAGGTGCCTCCTCTGCCAGTCTTTGCTGAAGGGATCTAAGTTGCAGTTGTTCCTTCACATAAAGTTTTCCAATTCTTCACATCTTCCCTCAAGCTGCCTCTCTGGTTGCAGAAGGTGACCTAGCAGGCATGCAGAACCCCCCTCGACCTGATTCATTCAGTCTTCGGCATGAGTTAGACATTCTCCCATGTTCTCAACTGATTGTTCTAAAGGAGTTATGGCTGCTATCATGGCTGCCATATTGTTGTTGTTCTATTGTCAACATTTTTGCCAATATTTACATTATATTAATTTTATTATTTATATTATATTACTTGTTGCATTGTTGCTGGGACCAAAAGTGGGAATACTACACATTAAAATTCTTGCCCAGAAAGTTTCACGTGGCACGGTGTTTCGATTTTCCAGGGACAGACAACCAAAAATGTCTGGAATAGAAAAAAAACTGGGAAGAAAACACTTATAGAGGTAGAGTGCATGTGGCCACGCCCCCTACAGGGGAGAAACGAGCCCCTGGCCCTAATTCACTTAGTATTGTGGAGTGGCCGGGTTAAACACAAAATCCACATGGTCTGTGTTAGAGAAGAAACCTACATGGTCTGGGTTAGAGAAGAAACCTACATGATCTGGGTTAGATAGGAAATCCACATGGTCTGGGTTACATTGGAAATCCAAATGGTCTAGGTTAGATAGGATATCCACTTCATGGGACTAAAAGATGCCCTTTAAGTTCCTTCCAGGTCTTAGGATGATTAGCTCAGAGGTTCTACATGTCATTATTGGATCTTGGTCAGTCACTTGTGTTTCATCCTATCAAAAGGAGATAACAGTTTGCAAAGTCCTTCTGCAGCCTGTAGAATCGAGTATAGAGTATAGAGTATATATATATACAGCATTGTGAGATCCAGCAACAAAGAAGATGGTTTGCAGTCAGCATTCTGAGATCCAGCCACAGAGAAGAAGATGGTCTCCACTCAGCATTCTGAGATCCAGCCACACAGAAGAAGACGGTCTCCACTCAGCATTCTGAGATCCAGCCACACAGAAGAAGACGGTCTCCACTCAGTATTCTGAGATCCAGCCACACAGAAGAAGACGGTCTCCACTCAGTATTCTGAGATCCAGCCACACAGAAGAAGACAGTCTCCAGTCAATGCAGGTAGTTCATGATAGATCTGAATAGTCATTTCTAGCTGTGTGCTGCTGACTCATTTAGTGATTTCTGCAACTCAGCATTAGACAAAGCTTCAAGGAGGGTGGCGCTAGCTTGTCAACCCTGGGGTTAACCCTAGCTTGCATGCTACTGTCAACCTTGGTAGATCTGTCCCTCTCAGGCTGCTCTGTTCCACCTGTTGCAAATTTACCCAACCTAGGTGACTCAGCTGATAAATTCCAAAAATATCATCTTTGATTCCAGAAAAGTATACTATATAAAAGTATAAAATATACCATCAACTAAGCCAACCTAAAGGCCTCAGCAGGCCAAGGTATATCAATCACAGCGTTTGACCTGAGAGAGATCTATTTCAAAAAATCAAAAGCATTATATTCATACTTAAATTGCAGTCCTACATTGACTGACCTCTAAACCATTTTTTCCAGGTTCCCAATAGCACCCAGTTTAATGAGCTCCTCCCATAGTAATGGATTGCGGCCGTTCGCAACATAAAGATGGCGGAGTTGAGAAACTGGATGTGCCGCCCTGCAGTGAAAGAAGCCAATCACATTGTTGGATGCGGTATGACTGACGGTTAGCCTTTTTTTTACTATCTCCGTCACCATGCTGGTAGCCACGCTGCGAATGTTGGCACAGGCATAGTGAGCACATTTGCAGTTTCAAATAATGTCTTTTTTTTTGTTTGTTTTATTTGAGCAGCCTATGGGTAGATTTTGACAATACACTATTTAGGTCAGTACAACCCACCGATCTGGAGTTTTGGACATCTCCCCATTCATTTAGATTGGGCCTTGTCTTGTTCATCCCAAATAGCTGCCCAGAGGCATTCCAAGATGGCAGTCGAGTGAAAGGACTTGCCTTAGAAGGGCTTTGCTAATAGTCTTAAGATTACCTGGCAACCTATATCACAGATTAGTAGCTACATACAACCTACATCACAGATTAGTAGCTACATACAACCTACATCACAGATTAGTAGCTACATACAACCTACATCATAGATTAGTAGCTACATACAACCTACATCATAGATTAGTAGCTACATACAACCTATATCACAGATTAGTAGCTACATACAACCTATATCATAGATTAGTAGCTACATACAACCTATATCACAGATTAGTAGCTACATACAACCTATATAACAGATTAATAGCTACATACAACCTATATCATAGATTAGTAACTACATACAAAAAAGAAACTTTGCCAACTATTCTTTTAACTCTGGGAAGTACAAAACCTGTGAAACAGCCCCTTGTGGAGTAATTTTGAACATCCCTCACTTTGTTGAAATAACTAATGAAATATTTTGGAACATCCCCATAAACAATCCTATGCACCAAACTCACCTCAATCTGAGAGGCTCAATCTGAGAGAAGGGTCAAAGTGCATTCTCAACCAACCTATGGCCTTACAGAGAGAAGGGTCAAAGTGCATTCTCAACCAACCTATTGCCTTACAGAAAGAAGGGTCAAAGTGCATTCTCAACCATCCTATGGTCTTAAAGTAAGAAGGGTCAAAGTGCATTCTCAACCAACCTATGGCCTTACAGAGATTGAGTGGAATTTATTTTATTCAAAGAGACACAGACTCGTAATGAAGGGTTAAGGAATCAGACCTGTGTCAATTGATTGTTGTACAGGAAACAAAAAGAACAAGTACAACAAGTACAAGTTGTGAACAAGTACATCTTTTCATAAATTTGATGTATTTACTATTTACTTTGGTGA
>PYXC01001895.1:65000-90000 GCA_015244755.2 Tenualosa ilisha | reverse complement strand
GCACGTACTGGGCTATGTAGTGAGTGTGTGTGTGTGTGTGAATGTGTGTATGCGCACGTACTGGGCTATGTGGTGAGTGTTCAACACTCCTCTGCTGCTCATCTTCTTTTAGGTCAGGAGACCAAGCTCTGCTCCTGTTGCATTCTGGGTCACTGTTGTCATGGCAACCTTGATGGCTGAGATCCAGTGAGGAGGGCACCTGTGGCCTCTCTTGAATCACACACACACTCATCAGCAAACACGCACACTCTCACACACACTAACGCACTCACTGCCACACACACACTATTCTGGTGCTCCTGTGAGTCAAGTGTACCTTGGAAAAAAAACAGACAGCATCTTAGACATTTACACACATGCACACACACACATACACACACACACACACACACACACACTCACTACTTCACTCAATTCCTTAGACATTCACTTTTGATGCTCTTGTGTATTAATAATAGTTTGAAAAGACAAGATCATTTAAGTATTTATTCATTCCTTCATTCCACATCCATTTAATATCACACACTGACCCAATGCGTCGGCAGAGGATAATCACACTTAGCTAATACATCAGCAGAGGATAATCACACTTAGCTAATACGTCAGCAGAAGATAATCACACTTATCTAATACATCGGCAGAAGTAAACACCACTTAGCTAATACATCAACAGAGGATAATCACTCTTAGCTAATACATCAGCAGAAGTAAACACCACTTAGCTAATACATCAGCAGAGGATAATCACACTTAACTAATACGTCAGCAGAAGATAATCACACTTAGCTAATATGTCAGCAGAGGATAATCACACTTAGCTAATACGTCAGCAGAGGATAATCACACTTAGCTAATACGTCAGCAGAAGATAATCACACTTAGCTAATACTAAGCAGAGGTAAACACCACTTAGTCATATGTCAGCAGAAGCAAGCACCACTTAGCTTCAGCTTTTACCACAGAAGGAGATAATGTCTGGAAGTTGATGTGTGACAAAATGTACTGCGAACAAGGTAAAGAACCCTTAACTTCAATTTTACAAGTTGCCAAACCAAAACCCCAAGTCTGCCCGCGGAGAGAAATGGCCACAAGCACAAGACAAGATGAGACGAGACGAGAGTCAACTGAATAAGAAAGGGAAAGTAGTGGGATCCTGAGAGTCAGTATGTAGACCATGTGTGCACTTTTTCCAAGCTCATTCGTTAACCTACTTCTGTTGTCATGCCTACTGTTATTAGCTTAGCAACAGTGATGAACGTCTTTGATGATTTTCAGACATTTTGTGCGCTGTCTTTGACACTAGGAGCCCATATTCAGTTTTTATCTCATCGTTGCCCAGCTTATTAAAATAGGCTCTGAGTTCTTCTCATTTTTGGCACTGAATTTAGTCACACGGCAACTTTTTGCCTATGGTCACATGTACTGGCGACTAGGCAACACTTGTGGCTGAGGAGGTGTTGCTAGCTCCTAAACAGGCAGTGATTCGTTGGTAGTTGGTTGCTAACATGCTAACACAAGTAGGTGGCTGGTAGACACCACATATATCACCACAGATGTATTTTCTGGTTACTAAACCTGTTTTCAGATTTAACACTCAACATTCCTCATCTTGTTTTACAAAATACCAAGTCATAAATCCCAAAGTTTTTAGTTTAAAACAGAAATAGTTACAGAAATCGTTGCGTTAGCTCTGGCATTTTGAATGTCTTGATCGAAGTCCAGTTTCAAAGCACTTTGTCACGCATTCCTTCACTCGGATTGGCAATTATGAAAAATTGCCTAGATTTGTCGCCCAATATTTGCATAAAATAGACAGCTTTTCTATTTTTTTTTTCCGCCCATCTGGCAATGTGAGGCAAAATCGCCTTTAGGCATCTTTCATTTTTACTGTAAATCTTAAATGTGGATGCGACACCATTGCACAATACTAAGTCAATTAGGACCGAGGGGCTCGTTTCACCACTGCAGGGGGCGTGGACTCAGCAGAAGCTATAGCTAACTATGGTATTGCATCTAACATCCAAGCTTTTTGGCAATTTTGCTAAATCAATTTGTTCATGAGAACTAAGCTGCGTTCAAGATGACTTGAAACCATAACTACTCCATGAGAACTAAACATAACATCTGGAATCCACAAGTAAGAACCCTAAACCCCACCCTGTCTGTGTCAACCTGCACATGCCACATGGAACTGGCAACTTGCAGCACCACACACTCTTCTGAGAACAGACACAACACACACACACACTCATCTGAGAAAAGACACAACACACACACACACAATCATCTGAGAACAGACACAACACACACACACACACTCTATGAAGACAAACCTTAACACACACACACACACACACTCTATGAAGACAAACCTTAACACACACACACACACACTCTATGAAGACAAACCTTAACACACACACACACACACTCATCTGAGAACAAGCACAACACACACAAACTATGAGGACAAACCTCAACACAGACACACAAAAACACTCAGTATATGGACAAACATTAACACAACAACACACACACTCTATGAAGACAAACCTTTACGCACACACACAAACACACACTATATGGACAAACCTTAACACAGACACACACATGCAAAAACACACACTATGAGGACAAACCTAACACACACACACAAACACACACAACACACACTATATGGACAAACCTTAGCCCCTTCTACAGTCCACTCAGCTGCTGCGTTGGAGTGTAGTCCTCTCAGACCACAGCAAACAGGAGGGATGATTCTGAAGTAATCCCTTTAAAACAGGAGTGCTGAATCCCAACCCTCTTCTTTTTCCAGACTGTCTCTCGCACACACACTCTCTCTCTGCAAACTCGCTCTCCCACACGGTCTCTATCTCTCCCACACACTCTCTCTTTCTCTCTCTGCAAACTCTCTCTCCCACACTCTCTCTCTCGCTCTGCGAACTCTCTCCCACACGCTCTCTGTCTCTGCAAACTCTCTCCCACACACACACTCTCTCGCCCATCCACACATTTTCTTTCCTAAACACATTCTCTCTCTCTTTCCCTCATCCCTCCTCTCCATCTTTTTCTCCTCCACTCTTTCTCTCCATCCCTCCCTGGCAGTGACAGTGGGCCTCTGTCTACGTATTTTCATCTCTCTCTCTGTGTTCCCTTTCTCTCTTCTCTCTCTCTCTCTGTATTCCCTTTTTATTTCGCTCTCTCTGTAATTTCATCTCTCTTTCTGTACTGTCATCTCTCTCTCTCTCTCTCTAAGAGAGGGCTGCAGTGTTAGAGCGACTCATCTGTTACATCATCATGTCTCCCTGTAGCACTTATAGATGGCGATCACACAGAGACTGTTTTTTATGCCAAGCCAGGAATGCGACGTTTTACGGCTATTTTGAACATGATTTAATGATTCAATCTGGGGTAGGGGTTGGACACACATTTGAAGCATTGACTTTAAGGTAGGGGTTGGAGACAATGCAGAAATGTGATGTGGTGTGGTCCAAAGCACAAATGGCTGTTCTTTGCCTCTGTCCTGTAGTATCAGTGCACATGTGTCCTGGGTCCTGTAGTATCAATGCGCATATGTCCTGGGTCCTGTAGTATCAATGCGCATATGTCCTGGGTCCTGTAGTATCAGTGCACATGTGTCCTGGGTCCTGTAGTATCAATGCGCATATGTCCTGGGTCCTGTAGTATCAATGCGCATATGTCCTGGGTCCTGTAGTAACAGTGCACATGTGTCCTGGGTCCTGTAGTATCAATGCGCATATGTCCTGGGTCCTGTAGTATCAATGCGCATATGTCCTGGGTCCTGTAGTATCAATGCGCATATGTCCTGGTCTGTAGTATCAATGCGCATATGTAGTATCAGTGCACATGTGTCCTGGGTCCTGTAGTATCAATGCGCATATGTCCTGGGTCCTGTAGTATCAATGCGCATATGTCCTGGGTCCTGTAGTATCAATGCGCATATGTCCTGGGTCCTGTAGTATCAATGCGCATATGTCCTGGGTCCTGTAGTATCAGTGCACATGTGTCCTGGGTCCTGTAGTATCAATGCGCATATGTCCTGGGTCCTGTAGTAACAGTGGTAAGTGGTAGGAACATTACCTACTCTGGTGTAGGTGAGTCTTGATAATCTGAGGCACTGCTATTAAAACCTTAACAAACTGTGGTGCCTGTGTCTCTAAGAAGATAGATAGATCGATACAGATGAACAGATAGACATACTTTATGTATCCAGATGGAAATGGTGTCCAGTAGCATATACACATACATACACATAGGCACATGACACATGACACACACTCACACATACTACAAAACATACAAAGCAAAAAACTGCAGTAAAGTTGTAAAGGTTGCCAATAAGTCCACCAAATAAATATTTTAGAATTGTAATGTAATTCTTGTTTATTATTATTGCCATGTGTAAATTGTGATTCATTTCCAATGATTAATGTGTGATGACAGATTTGGGGTGCTGAAACTGCTATAAACTCTTACTTTGTGACTATTGGGGCCTCTTTAGTTTGTTTTGTGGGGTTCTCCTGTAGTTTAAAAGTGGCGTATTTTTCCATAGTGAAGAGGATGTCAGTGTCAGTACATTGCCAGCGCAAATTCAAGTCAAGTCCAACAGGCTACACAATATATTAAACATAGAAAAATCATGACTTAACTATACATAGACAAAGTAACAGTCTAGTCTTGTAACACTTTAAGAAAAGTTTGCATTTTGTCCATACAGAAAAAAGACAGTGTTGTGTATTTACCATAAAGGCAAGCTGACAAATTGGGGGGGGGGGGGGGGGTGCAGTAAGTTAGTCAATCAATGCCAGTCGGCCATCCAGGAAAGTGTATGTGTGTGTATAATGGCACCCAGATGAAACCATGGTATAAAAGGCAGTGTGCAGTACAGACTCAGACATAAGAACAGGTGACTGGCTATGACAGACTGGTGGAGACACTGAAGGACCCCAGCCTCCTCAGGAAATAGAACCTGACCTGCCCTTTATTGAAGGACCCCAGCCTCCTCAGGAAATAGAACCTGACCTGCCCTTTATTGAAGGACCCCAGCCTCCTAAGGAAATAGAGCCTGACCTGCCCTTTATTGAGGGACCCCAGCCTCCTAAGGAAATAGAGCCTGCTCTGCTCTGACCTTTATTGTAAAGTGCATCAGTATTAGCAGACCAGTCCAGTTTATTGTCAAGATGTAACCCCAAATACTTGTATGTACAGTCTCTACATTCACTCCATCGATGGTGACAGATAGCAAGGGAGAGGCAGATCTCTTGAAGTCCATCACCATTTTCTTAGTTTTGGTGGTGTTCAGTTGCAGCTGGTTAGTCCTACACCATCCCACAAAGTCCTCCACAAGGCTCCAATATCCCGCCTCCTGTCCATCCTTGTGCAGTGTTGTCAGAGAACTTTTGCATGTGGAATGACTTGGAGTTGTACTTGGAGGTGTGCAAGGTGAACTGTACAGGAGAGAACAGTTTCCTGTGGTGCACTTGTGCTACTGACCACAGTCTAACAAACTGGGGCCTTTCAGTGAGGTAATCTGTGATCCAGGTCACCAGGCTTGGGTCCAATCTCATCTGCAGTAGTTTGTCTGTCAGCAGAAGATCAGCAGAGAGGCCTGTCAAAGACCATGATTCTCACAACACTTCCTCCTTTGTCCAAGTGAGAGTACACCATGTGTACATTTACAGGTATGCATTTAGCAGACTCTTTTATCCAAAGGAACTTACATTTGTCAGCTATCAATTAGTTCAGGGCCTCGTGACGCAACGGCGGCACAGCTGACCGCAAGTTGGAAGCCTGCACGTTCGACCCACCTCGAGGTCGGGAAGCTGCCACTTTAAGTGGTCATCCCACCAGGAAGTGCGCTGGATTTTGGCCTTTTGCTGCGCGTTTGAATGCACAGTACATTTGGAGACTTATAGTGTTTCTCACCTAAGAGAAGAGTTTGTCTCTTTTACTGTGACATTTCAGAGTTGTAGTGAAGGACACGCAGCGCTTCACGACTCATAACGGACTGCAATCTCCCTCAATGTGGGTAACGAATTGCTGAAAGCAGACTGGGCCGTAATGTCTTGGTCGTGACTTGTTGTCTTTCAGTAGCTTTCAATGGGGATGTAGCTCAGTGGTAGAGCGCATGCTTCGCATGTATGAGGTCTTGGGTTCAATCCCCGGCATCTCCAGTTATACAGCTCTAAAGCACATTTAGGCACTCACAACATGTGGAGTGCTAGTTTGTTAGGTTCAACATTTCCATAGAAAGATTAGCGTGAAAGGCGCCTCATGCTCTCCTCAGGCGCAAACATTTGCGTTTGCCCGTCTTGACTTAAGTCGCCATAACCTGTTTCAACACATACAACCAAAAGCCATTAATCCTCAATGAGCCACCAGGTGGGAAATTTCTGCCCCTCAACAGCAGCTGGAAGGGATGTAGCTCAGTGGTAGAGCACCTGCTTTGCATGTATGAGGCCCTGCGTTCAATCCCCAGAATTTCTCAAGTCTGATGCTCTACCAACCAAACTAGCCAGACTTCATTTGAATACTACCTCAGTAGATGGTGGCTGCTGCACTGGGCCGGCAAAGTTCTGTTTTTGATATGCCGCAAGAGAAAATCAGGGGTTTGAACCCACGACTCTGAGACTAAGAGTCTCGTGCTCTACCGGGTAAGCTCGCCAGGCTTCCTGCGAAGGCGTATAGCACGGTGAGCGAATGCATGTGCCAACCTCATCTAAGGGCATGTCTGCTGGAGCTGCCAATGCAGAAACCAGCCATGAGTCTCTGTGGCGCAATCAGTTAGCGCTGTTAACCGAAAGGTTGGTGGTTCGAGCCCACCCAGGGACGTTCACCTTTTGAGCGATGCAGGCAGACTCTTTGAGCCCCTCATACCCATTGCACTGTGTGTGAAGAGCTCAGGATGTATCTTTCGCACCTGCTGCTGGACAAGCTGAGGCTTTCCTCGCAGAGAAACAACAGCTGAAGGGGCTGCTTCTCAGTGGTAGAGCACATGCTTTGCATGTATGAGGCCCTGGGTTCAATCCTCAGCTAAAGGAACTTGTGGAGGAAATGTAGTTGGATAGTTTGGACGCATTGATATTTATGTCGAAAGGCAACAGGCCACACACTTTTAATGTTGTGGCCATGTTTTTTTTTTTGACAGGATGAGGGATTTTTGCCTTTAATCAGGTTTTCGAGGGGCAGAAGGACAGGACATGAACAGGGACTGGAACCCTGGACTGTCAGCCTGGAAGTCTGATGCTCTACCAACCGAGCTAGCCAGGCGTCGTTTCTGCATAGCATGGGGAATTAGCCAGGCGTCGTTTCTGCATAGCCTGGGGAATTAGGTCAAATCGTAGAGCGCTCGCTTAGCATGCAAATTGCAAGAACTCTCCAGGGACTTGAACCCTAGACATCAGTTGCTCTATCAACCAAGCTAGCCGAGCTTTGTGTGAATGCGTACAGCATGGGCACATGAGCGCTGGCTTAGCGTGCCAGACGCACATGGCGGGATCAACGCCCGCATTCTCCCCTTTCAAGGACGTGCCAGACTTTTCCTTTTCCCTTCAGCAGATGGTGAGTGTGCTAGGAAAGTTTTTAATGTTCCAAGAGCAAAGATCTGGGGTTCAAACCCATGACCCTGAGATTAAGAGTCTCATGCTCTACCGACTGAGCTAGCCAGGCTACATGTGAATGCATACGACACGGCAACCTGATGGTTATTGTGATAAGCCATTGTGGCCATTGTAGCAATACAGGCTACATTACAGGTTCATGTGTTGATACTGAAACCTGTGTAGACCACCTTGTCCTCCTGTCAAGAGTCATTCAATTTTGAAGAATGAGCTACAGTGCGCGATAGGTGGTAAGGCTGGTAAACAAGCATCCCCACTCAGAAAACAGAAGAAACAGGTGGACTTGCCAATATCCCCAACCCCACCCTAACCCTAATCTACCGTACTCTGCAACCATCAATAGGTCTGTGCTCCCTAAAACAGCAAAGTTTCATCCTCTAACCTAAACCCAATACTAAACCTAACCCCAGTGAATGCCCTATCTCAGCAACGCCAGTTCGTAGAGATTCATGGCCCCTCCCCAACCACACACTCCCTCTACATTTACATTTAGGCATTTAGCAGATGCTTTTATCCAAAGCGACTTACAACTATCAATTGTTCAGGGCCAGTCTCCCCTACTTAGGGTTAAGTGCCTTGCTCAAGGGCACAACGCTGGTAGTTGGGATTCCAACCCACATCTTTTTCAGGCTACTTGCACGCTAGCCAGGTTCCTTAACCACTACGCTACCACCGCCCATACAGTTGACTCTACAGTCAACTTGAAGGAAGACAGCCTCATCCTAAATCTTTCCCTATCTTTTCATCCCACATCTCCACAACGATCACTACTAGAGAAAGGGCTAACATTTATTCCACACACTCACCACATTAAACAGGAGGAACTTCAAACGGACCTACACAACTACCCCCGCCGCCTCAAACTAAATGAGTATTTCTTTGAGGATGATTCCCACTCTCCCACCCCCTTCACCTTCCCCTCTACCTGGGAACCAGACCCCTCACACTTAGACCCTAAACTCCTCAGGCACATCCAACAGAATTTACTTAACAGATTTCTTAAACACCCCCCTCACCCCATTACGAGCAGTCTCACTCGTTTAGAGATACAAGCCATTACATGAGTTAACATGTAATAAACATATTATCGTACATATTATCGTAATAAACATATTATCGTAATAAACATATTATCGTACATATTATCGTAATAAACATATTATCGTAAAACCGGCAGACAAGGGTTCCAAAATGGTCATCATGGATGCCTACCAGTACCAATAGACAAGTTTCCAACACCCAATACTACACCCTCATAACAACGTCCACTTAACCTCAAGCCCAATCTAGAATCCGCCAACTTGTTTCGTCTCTTATCATGATGGCTACATCTTACACAAACAGTTAGTTAACAGCCAATTTTACCTACTCCCCAAAATCCACAAACCCCCAGAAACTTGGATGATTCCCTTTGAGGTTCCTCCTGGATGACCCATTGTTTCAGACTGCAACAGCACTACATTTAACATTTCTATATACATTAACTTTCTGAACCTTTTATCCTCCTACCTCATAGACACTTACCACTTCCTGGAAAAGATCCAGCCCTTGGCATTCCCACAGTCCACTTACCTTTTTACACTTGACATAGACAGTTTGTATGCCAACATAGACACTCCCACTGGCATGCAGGCCATTCGCAGTATATTCCAGAAATATCCAGACCAGACTCCTCCCTCCTAGAACTCATTGAAATTTGCCTCACACATACCAATTGTCTCATTGACAATAAACTTGACCTCCAAACTGGTGGGACTGCCATGGACCAATGATTAGCACCTTCCTATGCAAACATTTACACTCTGTACTAAAGTTTACTTCAAACCCACACACTCACTCTTTACTCCACAAACACAGTCACCATCCCAAACACACATTCAGTGCCATAGTCAAGTCACAAATCATTCGTTTTCATCGCATATGTTCCTTCCCTCAGGATCTCCACAATGCCATTAATATACTTTCTAAAGCTCTCCGAAAAAGGCACTACTCTAAATGCTTCCTCCGCAAAATTAAGAACCAAACCCTGGCTAGTCTTGCTCCCATTCATTTAGAACACAAGCACACAGTCAATTCAATTCAATTCAGTTTTATTTATACAGCACCTTTTACAATAGTATTGTCTCATGGCGCCTTCACAGAAGGAGCACCCAAGAGCAACAGGGGCAAGGAAAAACTCCCTTATGTTCAGTTAATCTAGGAAGAAACCTTGGGCAGATCCACGACTCAAGGGGCTAACCCAACTGCCAGGGGTCATGGAGAAAAATTACAATCAGTAGTAACCATGACAGACTATAAGTTGCCTATGGTTTAGCTAAGGTTCATAATAGTTCATAATAGAGTATTATCCCACTTTTACATTACATGGTAATCAGTCTATAGGTGGTTATCAGGAGTTATGGCTGGACAATGTAGCAGCGGCCAGGCATAGTGACAAACTCAAAGGAGTGAGATGGGTCATGGGGGTAACAGTAAGGGTCCATTTGACAGCGCCATTGTGAGGGGGGGTCAATCACGAAGCCTCAGGAAGGGGAGTCGGGTCCAGCATCGGCGTCCAGGAAGGTCCTCTGTGATGGGGAGTCGGTCCTGACATGGGCCTCCTGTAGTGTTGGTTGTAGTCCACTCAGGAGGGGAGGGTGAGAGGAGCCCGCCAGAATGAGGCAGGGATGACACTCAGCAAAGATAATTGTGGACAGAGGAAAATAGTGAATTAGGCCAGGCTCACACATCAGAAAGCAAATGTGTAATTTGGGCATACATACATGTGTATAAAATATATATATACATATAAATATTGAGAGAGAGCTGAAAGAGAGAGAGAGGGAGTTGTACGGCATGACACATGAAGGTTGTGTGGCGGCGCTAGGCTATAGCAGCATAACTAAGGTATGATGCATGGTAACCCAGCACCACTGCAGGGATGGTCAGTGGCTGCCATGCCTCGCAACTGGGGGCAACAGCAGAGGCAGTCCCTTCCAAAAGACCCATGAGAAGTGATGATTTGCCATGCACTATCCCTAACTATGGGAAACAGTAAAGAGGAAGGTTTTAAGTCTAGACTTAAAGGTATTGAGAGTGTCCGCTTGTCGAATGTGGGGGGGGGGGAGATTATTCCACAGGAGGGGTGCACGGTAACAAAAGGCTCTTCCTCCTATTGTAGATTTTGATATTCTTGGGATTACAAAGAGACCAGCATTTTGGGATCTTAGGATTCTAGGAGGGTGGTAAGGGACAAGTAAGTCTTAATATATGTTGGTGCATCGCCCTTGAGGGCTTTGTAGGTTAGGAGGAGTATTTTAAAATCAATTCGACTTTTAATAGGGAGCCAATGTAGGGAAGCAAGGATAGGAGAGATATGGTGAGAGTTCGGGCCGCAGCATTTTGTATTAGTTGTAGGTTTTTGATGCAAGTATTGCTACACCCAGAGAACAGAGCATTGCAATAGTCGAGCCTGGAAGTAATAAATGCGTGTATTAATTTTTCAGCATCCTCAAAGGATAAGAACTTTCTAACCTTAGCAATATTTCGTAGGTGAAAAAAAGATGTTTTTGAAATGTGTTTTACATGACTATTTAGAGAGGTCCTGGTCAATAATTACCCCAAGGTCTTTAACTTTTGCATTACATGACAGTGACAGGCCACTGAGTAAGTTTTGGTGATGGGGTAGAGTGTTGGTCAGCTGTTTAGGGCCAATCATCATAACTTCAGTTTTATCAGAATTTAAACAAAGGAAATTATTAGTCATCCAGGTTTTGATGTCTAGGAGACATGCATCAAGTTTAGTCATTGGCATATAGTCATTAGGCTTCATAGAAAGGTAAAGCTGGGTATCATCAGCATAGGAGTGGAAAGTGATACCATGTTTCCTTATAACAGATCCTAACGGTAACATGTACAGGGAGAACAGCAGGGGACCTAGCACTGAGCCTTGGGGTACACCAAACTTTACTTTGGTATGGGTTGATGACTCATTATGAGCGTGTACAAACTGGTAGCAACCAGAGAGGTATGATTTGAACCAGGCTAATGCAGTGTCTTTAATGCCTATCATGTGTTCAAGTCTGTGTAGTAGGATACCATGGTCAATAGTGTCAAATGCAGCACTAAGATCCAATAGGATTAATACTGATATATATCCATTATCAGATGCGATAAGGAGGTCATTGAAGACTTTAACTAGGGCTGATTCTGTGCTATGATTAGTTCTAAAGCTTGACTGGAAGGTTTCCTGGATATTATTGTCATTTAAGAAGCTACAGATTTGCTTAGACACTATTTTCTCAAGTATTTTTGAAACAAATGGGAGGTTCGATATGGGTCTGTAATTAGCAAGGACATCAGGATCAAGGTTTGGTTTTTTAATTGATGGTTTGATAACAGATGTCTTGAAGGATTTTGGGACATGCCCAGCTATGAGTGAGTCATTTATAATTTTAAGAATCGTCTCAGCCAATAGAGGGAGAGCTGCCTTAAGAAGATCAGTTGGGATAGGGTCCAATAAGCATGTTGAGGCTTTAGCTAAAGAGATCAAAGACGTAATTTCTGATATATTGGTGGGTGTGAATGAATCAAAGTATGTTACAGGTTGACTAGAGCTAGCTGTAACCATTACATGTGGTCCAACTGGATTTGAGGTTACAAGGGAATTGTGTATTTTAAGTCTAATAGATTCAATTTTGTCATTAAAATAGTCCATGAAGTCCTTGCTGCTTAGAGTTAATGGAATGGAATGGGACACCTCGTTCCTGCTTTTTGTTAAACGGGATATAGTGTCAAAAAGGAATTTTGGATTATCTTTATTATTGTGTATAAGTGAGGAATAGTATGCTGATTTGGCATTGTTAAGTGCTGTCTTGTACTCTTTTAAGCTATCTTTCCAAGCAAGGCGGAACACTTCACCATTTCCTTTCAAGTCTACGAGCAGCTTGTTTCAGTAAGCGAGTCTGTGTGGTATACCATGGGGCAATTTTTTCTTGTTTCCTAGTTTTCTTTTTGAGTGGTGCAATTGTGTTGAATGTGGAGTATAGTACATTTACAACACTGTCAGTTAATTGATCAACTTGGGTTGGGCTTGGCATAGAGCCTTCTAATACAGGGCTATATTGGCTCAGCAGAGGCTCGAGGAGAGACGGAATTTTTGCTATGAAGTCATCTGTAGTTTTGGGAGTTATGTTTCTAGTGTAGTAGTAGACTGAGTTAGGTGCTACATAGTCTAATGTGATTTTTAAAGTTAATAAGTAGTGGTCAGTTAGTGTAGAGTGTTGAGGTAGGGTTGTAAGTTGTTCTATTTGTACTCCATGTGTCAGAACAAGATCAAGGGTGTGGTTACCTTGATGTGTAGGTGTGTTTACATTTTGGGAGAAGCCGATGTGATCAAGCAGAGATTGGAAACTAATTGCCAGGCTATCATTTGCAACATCGACGTGGATATTAAAATCACCTAATATGATTATCTTTTCTGTTTTAATGACTAGAGCGGACAGGAAGTCAGAGAATTCTGATAAGAATTCAGTGTAGGGGCCTGGAGGTCTATATAATGTTACAATTGTTAAGGGTTTAGCAACATTCCCATCAGGATGAATAAAGTTAAGGACAAGAACTTCAAAAGATTTAAAAATATAATCAAGCTTAGGGGCCATAGTGAGATTTGAATTGTGAATTGTGGCTACTCCACCACCACGGCCATGACGACGTGGTATGTGATAATTTAGATGACTGGGGGGGTAGCTTCATTTAGTGGGAGGTATTCATCAGGTTTTAGCCAGGTTTCTGTAAGACAGAGTATGTCAATTTGATTATCAGAAATAAGTTCATTTATTAAAGTCGTCTTTGAAGAGAGCGAACGAATATTTAATAAGCCAAATTTCAGTTGTGATTTCTGGCTATATTCTTTTTTTGTTTCTGGTTTTATTTTTGTGAGGTTGGTATAATTTATACCTCTACCGGGTCGTTTTGAAAACGTTTTAGTCGCGGACACTCTCACCGTCTGTCTGCTGCTAGGGTGACGGCGGGGCGGCAGAGAGCTGTGTAGGACAGTAATTCAGCTACCTGGACCAAACTCTGGTTCGTCAGGAACAAGCCGAGTTTAAGTGACGGTCAATGTTCCTAGAAAGGAGCTCAGCACCCATCCGAGACGGATGGATACCATCTCGATTCAAAAGTCCAGGCTTTCCCCAGAAGGAGCTAAAGTTATCGATGAAGCCCACATTGTTATCGGCACACCATCCTGACAACCATCGGTTCAGTGAAAAAACTCTGCTGAGCATTTCTTCACCGCGTTTAATAGGTATGGGACCAGAGAAAGTTACAGAGTCTGACATCGTTTGAGCCAACCTGCACAAGGAAATAAAACTCGTTTTAGTGATCTCCGACTGCCTTAATCGGACGTCGTTAGTGCCAGTATGGATAACTATCCGGGGGTACTTCATTACTTGTTTAGCCGCCAGCACTTTTAAATAGGCTTCGATGTCGCTTGCTCTAGCCCCAGAGATTGAAGTGACTACGGCCGACGGAGTCGCTAGATTCACATTTCGTACAGTAGAAGCGCCAATTACCAGAGTTTTGTCTTGGTTGGAGGAGCTACTTAGGGGGGAGAATCGATTAGAAACATGAATTGGTTGGTGGTGTGCAGGGGGTTTCGTTCTGCGGCTAGTGCCCCTCACCGTAACCCACTTTCCCTGCTGCGAGGGAGATGCCGCCGGTTCACTGGCTAGCTTGCTAGGGGATGATCTCTCTGGTACATCCACACTTGCTAAGGGGGCAGCAGTGCTTTCTGGCGCTGAGTAAGTCTTCTCTAATGTGTGGAAGCGGCTTTCTAACTCAGTGATCCTCGCCTCCAGACTAGCCAGCTGTCTAGAAGTGTTACACGTATCATAACCGCTAAAGGAGGCTGGGGAGTAGCTAAACATCTGACAAGCCGGGCAACGGATAGAGAGAGAGCGAGGAGGAGAAGTCATACTGTAGGAAGTGTTAAGGTATAGTTTAACAATTTTAACAGTTGTGTTAAGGTATAGTTTAAGAAACAAAGTGGATAAGTGGGTAGAGAGTATGCTAATTTACGAATAATATCTGCGATTTGGACTAGCATTGCACACAGCTACAAACACAGTGTAGAGGAAATGACGTAGCACGCTTACCGCAATGACGCAATCACGCTGTCCCCACAAACTATCACTATCACACCTACACAACCTCTCTAACTCTGACTCTCCAAACACCAACAACAAACCTGGACCCCTTAACCCCTCACCTCCTAGTCCCACTGACTCACAACACACCCATACTGATCCCCAAACACGACCACATCCTAATCCCAACCCCATCCCCCCACCAACCTGGACTCCATACCCCTTGTCACCACTTACACCCACAGCACAACAAACCTTTATCACAGACTTTGCCACAACTTCAAACACTTACAGTCCGCACACTCCCCTTCCCAGTCAACCACACTCAGCATTCAGGCGCAACAAGAACCTCAAAGACCTCCTTATTCGCAGCACCTTTACAGACACTTCCACAAACAAATTTTCATTACAAACATCCATAGCTACCATTCTGCACCTACCACCCCTCTGGAACTAGACACTCCCAGCTTGGTAAATACCATTACATGCACACTCTGCCACAAATTATACACACTAAGGACGCAACATCTATTCTACATCCAAAAAAATAAATACAAAAGACATCTCATCACACCCTTCCAAACACATCACATGACATCACTTACCTGAGGATTTGTGCCCTTGAGGGGAATCCAGGCTGGACTACTGCACAGAGAAAGAGAGCAGAGAGGGTCTGGATTAGAAAATTAAACACTATCCACCCCACAAATAAATTTCTCTTGTAATTCAAATATTGATTTTTTATTTCCCAACCCCACCTTATGAATATTTTAATTATTTTGTTTCTGTCTTTTCCAATCAATTTACTACAATATATTTAATTCCTTTTCCGTAGATTACTGTCAGAATAGAAACAGAAAAGTCTTGTTTGATCATTTTGAAATTATTTGTTTTGTTTTGTTTTTGTATTATATATCTTTGCACATTTGTTTATTATGTGATTTCCAGCACTTATACTAACCCTCCTTAGTGCTTCAACTGGCTCTCTGAATTCTTTACACTCTTACCAACCCAACCCTAACCCTAACCCCACCCCTAATCCCAACCCCCTAACCCCAGCTCTTAACCCTAACCCCAACCCCAACCCCAACTCAAATCCTTATCCCCTACCCAAATGCCCAACCCCCATCTCCAAACCCAACCCTAACCCAACCTTTGGGGTTGGACCCCAAACCTAATACTAAACCTAACCTACCCTACCCTGCAGGGTAGGTCTGTACTCCCTAAAAGAAAAAGCCCTTCACCCACTAACCTAACCCTAACCCTAACCTAACCCTAAGCACGACTCTGGGAAAAGCCCAGCCAAAGTTATGAAGCAAAAGCACTCACCATCATCCATATTGCTGTACCTCGAAGAGACTTGTGGCTGGTGGTGTTGGAAAGCCCACCAATGAATTAGTGGGGCTGCGTGGTGGTTTCATGATTCTGTGACCAACCCAGCCAAAGTTATTTGCCAAAAACCAAGTGCACCCCCGGCACTTCTGGCTAAAACCCCTAACCCTATTCAATATGAATGTTTGTTTATGTATGTGTGTGTGTAGGCTATAAATTCTCTTAATCATTCTTAGGATACATTTCCATAAAACTAACCCTACTCCTAATACATTTCCATAAAACACAGCACAGAAATACATTCACAGATTTCTTCACTTTCTCAAAAATTTTAAAGGAAATTGAACATGAACGGGTTCTCAGTTAAAATTGTGAATTATAAACATCCATTTACTAATTTTGTCTAGATATGAACTGTACCTTAATTACAGGTTTTAGCTAAGCATCATAATAAAAATATTGTCCCATTACATTACATGGTAGTCAGGAGTGAGATGAGTCAGTAACAAGAGGGTCTGTTTGGACATTTGTGTTACATGACAGTGAAAGGTCACTGAGGGTGATGAGGTAGAATGTTATTCATGTTTAGGGTCTATTTGGACATTTGTGTTACATGACAGTGAAAGGTCACTGAGGGTGATGAGGTAGAATGTTATTCATGTTTAGGGTCTGTTTGGACATTTGTGTTACATGACAGTGAAAGGTCACTGAGGGTGATGAGGTAGAATGTTATTCATGTTTAGGGTCTGTTTGGACATTTGTGTTACATGACAGTGAAAGGTCACTGAGGGTGATGAGGTAGAATGTTATTCATGTTTAGGGTCCATCATCATAACTTCAGTTTTACTGAGTTTAAACATAAGAAATTATTAGTCATCCAGATTTGAATGTGTCAGAGGCAGACATCAGGTGTAGTTATTGGTGTATAGTCATTAGCCTTCATGGAAAGGTAAAGCTGGGTAAACTGGTGTTTATATGTATATATATATATGTTATCAGATGACATAAGGAGGTGAAAACTTTAACTAGGGCTGATTCTGTACTATGATTAGATCTGAAGTTTGACTGGAAGGTTTCCAGGATATTATTTTCATTTAAGAAGCTACAGATTTGCTGAGACACTATTTTTAGAGTTACGTTAGTTAGATGACTTTGTAGTCATATCTGACTCAGGATCAAGGTTGGGTTTTTTAATAGATGGTTTAATAACAGATGTCTTGAAAGATTTTGGGACTTTAATAACAGATGTCTTGAAAGATTTTGGGACTTTAATAACAGATGTCTTGAAAGATTTTGGGACATGCCCAGCTATGAGTGAGTCATTTGTATTTGTAAGTATTGTTTTAGCCAGTAGAGGGAGAGGGGAGTCTTAAGAAGATCTGTTGGGATAGGATCCAGTAAGCATGCTGAGGCTTTAGTTTTTCTGATATATTTGTGGGTGTGAATGAATCGCGGTATACTACAGGTTGACTAGAGCTAGCTGTAACCATCATATGTGGTCCAACTGGATTTGAGGTTACAAGGGAGTTGAGCATTTTAAGTCTATTAGATTCAATTTTGTCATTAAAAAAGTCAATGAAGTCATTGCTGCTTAGAATGATTGGAATGGAGAGGGTCATTCCTACTTTTTGTTAGATGGGATATAGTGACTATTATTACTAGCATTTTAAAAATGAGGAATAATATGCTGATTTGGCATTGTTAAGTGCTGTCTTGTACTCTTTTAATCTATCTTTCCAAGCAAGGAGGAACACTTCAAGTTTAGTGGCATACCATGTCTAATGTCTGCGTGCAGCGTGTGTCAGTGAGTGAGTCTGTGTGGTAAACCATGGGGCAATTTTGTCTTGTTTTCTAGTTTCCTTTTTAAATAGTGCAATGGTGTTATATGTGGAGTGTATTTACATCAGTTAATTTATTATCAGTCAGTTGGTCAACTTGGGTTGGGCTTGGAGTAGAGCCTTCTAATTCTAGGCCTATATTGGGTCAATAAAGAGCCGAGAAGAGAGGGAATTTTTGTCATGAAGTCATCTGTTATGTTTTGAATGTATTAGTAAATCGAGTTAGGTGCTACATGGTCAAATGTGTGTAGGATCTTGAGGTTCTTTTGCATAGACCTGCACTTATAATGTTCAGTCCACACACAACACTGTGGAAGCAACAGTGCTTCTGATGCAGAGCACAGAGGAAAATAGTGAACAAGTGATTAAGTGAGCAAAAAGCTTTTTTGGAGTTTTAAGGACACTTTTTTATTTAAAAATATACTTCATCAGTAGTTTGCTCCTTTCCTCTTTGCTCTGTATCAGAATCGCACGTTAATCTACCCGCTCTTGCGTTTCGATCTAGTATGACCTTTAGCCTACACCTGAAGCATACACCTGAAGCCTACACCTTTAGCCTACACCTGAAGCCTACACCTGAAGCCTACACCTTTAGCCTACACCTGAAGCCTACACCTGAAGCCTACACCTTTAGCCTACACCTGAAGCCTACACCTTTAGCCTACACCTGAAGCCTACACCTGAAGCCTACACCTTTAGCCTACACCTGAAGCCTACACCTTTAGCCTACACCTGAAGCCTACACCTTTAGCCTACACCTGAAGCCTACACCTGAAGCCTACACCTTTAGCCTACACCTGAAGCCTACACCTGAAGCCTACACCTTTAGCCTACACCTGAAGTCTACACCTGAAGCCTACACTTGAAGCCTACACCTGAACTCCAGTTTCAAGAGGGTGTGTAGATTGCCTAAAATGCACATGAACGGCTGGAAGGCCTTAGGGTTAGGGTTAGCAATGTACATTAGCCTTAGGCTATAGCAATGTACATTAGCCTTAGGCTATAGTAATGTACTTTAGCCTTAGGCTATAGCAATGTACATGAACGGCTTGAAGGCCTTAGGCTATAGTAATGTACATGAACGGCTGGAAGGCCATAGGCTATAGTAATGTACATTAGGCAACTCATGTCATGTTCTACAGGTATATTCATTAGATAATTAACAGGCACTGTGCAATGAAAGAGTGTTATCTACAGCCGAGGACTTTTAATAGAATACATTTATAATAATAATAATCCATAATACTAATCTGTGCATCAAACTCCTCATGGGATTATTATGGTATTTTGATGATGACTTCATCCGCTAAGTAAAACATGGGTCTCCAAGATCAGCCATCTTGTTGCAGGAAGAGGGTTCACTACATCTGTCTCAAATGACTCAGCAGTAGGAACAGTAAGATGCAGTTATTACTTATGTGATCAAGTCGTATTATAAAAAGATCAGATTTTTATGCTTACTAAGAGTAATAACACTTAGTTGGATATGCAGCTTTTGCAGCGTGAACTGGGAGACCATCTTCTCTCCCAGTTGGAGAGAGTTGTCTGTCACAGCAACTTGAGCCTGTAATGAGTAAAGTCAGCCAGCAGAGGGAGGTATACTTCAGGATGTGTACTGCTCAGGATGTGCTGGCAGTGTTATGGACTCTCAGTCTATAGTCAGGACACAATAATGAGTGATTTATTGAACATCATACTCAGTGCTACACACATCAATATCTCTGTATTTGATTTGATTTAGTTACCATAATACTGCGCAGTAATTATTCTTTGTAAGATTCCCACAGATGTCTAGAACTCCCCATCAGTTATGACAGCAGACATCTATGACATCAATGTGGTGACCACACCTTCTTATTTATGTCAGTAGACATCAGTGTGATGACCACACCCTCTCATTTATGACAGCAGACATCAGTGTGATGACCACACCCTCTCATTTATGACAGCAGACATCAATGGGCGAATTCAAGATTAGGCAGATCTGCACAGGGATGACAAAATAGGTTTGTTTGACTTGGCTGGCTGGTGGGCTGGCTAAGATGGTGGGACTCGTTGGGCAAAAGTCGGTGAGATTGCTTGCAGCATGGGCTTCTGCCCAACGAAGAAAGTCCCACCCACCAAGACATTAGCCTGTTCCTCTAGGCTGTAAACATGATATGCAGTGTACTTCATGTTATACCATCTGCCCCTTCAATAAGAGCGCATATCAGAAAAGAATACGCTGTTCTAAATGACTATGGCAAATGAACACAAATGAACACAATAATAATCCCTCATCCCAGCAAGCCCTTCCCTGTGCAAACTAGGAGATACATCAGCAATCAATCTAAACACCACTAACAATAAAATCCTGCTAGTAGCGCCAACTATGGCCAACTCATGAACTGGAAATCAAGGAACACAGTAAATCCCCAAAACCCCCAGGATACCCCCCCCCCCCCCCACACACACACACATCCCTCATCATGTCTCATCAAAACACCCAGGATAACCCCCCCCCCACACACACACACACACATCCCTCATCATGTCTCATCAAAACACCCAGGATAACCCCCCCCCACACACACACACACACACATCCCTCATCATGTCCACACCCACATATCCCTCCTTATCTGTTAATACACAGCCATGTTTACCAGGTAGGGGAATTGAAGCTGGAACATTTCTACTTTTTCCTTCCCACTTCTTCATCCCTCCCTTTTTTCATCACCTGTTTCTGTTCTACCTGAGCCTCTGGGACGGCTTGGACGACCCGATCCAAGCTGGATTTGAGGTGGGACTGGCATTGGTTGGTGGTGCTGTGAAGATGGTATTCGTGGTTTCAACACCCCGCCCCCCCCTTCTCACACACACACACACGCACACACACACCTATTCCTGGTACATTTACATTTACATTTAGGCATTTAGCAGACGCTTTTATCCAAAGTGACTTACAAAAGAGGATAACATTCAAGCTACAACACAATGAACTAACAAGGAGTGCATATTGCTAACATAGAATCTGCGCTGTTTTAAGTTGAAAGTGCAATAGTGTAACACAATGTAGAGAAATTAAATTATTAAGTGCATTCTCAAAGTTTACGACAGGAGATATTCTTGGAAGAGCTTAGTCTTCACGAGTTTCTTGAAGGTGGAGAGGGTATCAGTTGATCTGGTAGCGCTTGGGAGGTCATTCCACCAGCGCGGAACCAGATATGAGAAGAGTCTGGACCGACCTGCACAAGGTGTTGGCCGTGCTAGAAAACGTTCCTTAGAGGAGCGTAGTGGTCGTCGGGTGACATAGGGCTTCAGAAGAGAATTCAAGTAGATGGGAGCAGAGCCATCATTCACCCTGTAGGCCAACATAAGTGCCTTGAATTTAATGCGAGCAGCCAAGGGCAGCCAGTGAAGTTCAATGAACAGAGGTGTGACATGTGCCCTTTTTGGCTGGTTAAAGACCAGACGTGCAGCTGCATTCTGGATCATCTGTAGCGGTCTCACTGCACAGGCTGGTAGGCCTGATAGGAGGACATTGCAGTAGTCAAGACGATAGATAACCAGGGTCTGAACCAGGAGCTGGGTTGCATGTTGGGTTAGGTACGGCCTGATCTTCCTTATGTTGAATAGGGAAAAACGGCACGACCGAGCCACAGAGGCAACGTGATCTGCAAAGGTCAGTTGGTCATCGATCATGACACCTAGGTTTCTTGCCACTTTGGTGGGAGGAACAGACAAGGAGTCGATCTTGATACTGATGTCGTGATGTATGGCTTGTTTGGCTGGGAGGACCAGCAGTTCAGTTTTGGAGAGATTTAGTTGGAGGTGATGTCCTTTCATCCATGCAGATATATCGGAGAGACAGTCCGAGATCCGTGATGACACCGTGGAGTCGTCCGGCGGAAAGGACAGATAGAGCTGGCTATCATCCGCATAGCAGTGGTAAGAGAAGCCATGGGAGTGGATGATTGAGCCCAGCGGGGTGATGTACAGTGCGAAGAGAAGGGGCCCCAGCACAGATCCTTGGGGTACTCCTGTGGTGAGTTGGTGAAGTGCCGATGTCTGTCCTAGCCACGATACGTTGAACGACCGTCCAGTAAGATAGGACTTAAACCAGGAGTGCGCTGTGCCATCAATCCCAATGTTGGTCAGCTTGTCCAGTAGGATGCTGTGGTTGACCGTGTCAAATGCTGCTGATAGGTCCAGCAGGATGAGCACTGAGGACTGACCTGCCGCTCTGGCCTCTTTTAATGCTTCTGTCACAGACAGAAGCGCCGTTTCAGTGGAGTGGCCACTTCTGAAGCCAGATTGGTTGGAGTCGAGGAGGTTGTTCTGAGTGAGAAATCCTGTGACCTGTTTAAAGACAGCTCGTTCGATGGCTTTGGAAAGGAAGGGAAGAAGAGAGACAGGCCGGTAGTTCTCCACTTGAGTGGGAGCGAGGGATGGTTTTTTGAGCAGTGGTGTTACCTGGGCTTGTTTGAAGGCAGTGGGAAATGTACCCCTAGTCAGTGACGCACTGACCACATGTGTGGTTGCTGTCACAATTGTGGGGGTTATGGCCTGAAGAAGGGTTGTTGGGATAGGATCCAGAAGGCAAGAGGTAGGCCGGCTGTCTGTGAGAAGCTTAGACACCTCTGCCTCGGAGAGAAGAGTGAAAGAAGAAAAGAAAGCAGTTGGTGTAGAGAGGCTAGAGAAGGAACCTGTGTAGATTGGTTGAGAACTGACTACTAATAGCTGCAACTTTGTTAGTGAAGAATGCAGCAAAAGTGTCAGCTGTGAGGTTAGTTGGAGGAGGTGGAGGAGGTGGGTTTAGTAAAGATTTAAAGGTGGAAAAGAGTTTCTTGGTGTCCGTGGCGTTGTTAATCTTGTCATGATAGAAAGCCTTTTTCGCAGCAGTGACACTGGATGAGAAGGAAGATAGTAGTACTTGGAATTGTGCTAGATCGGCCGAATTCTTAGTTTTGTGCCATTTCCTTTCAGCAGCTCTGAGGTTAGTGCGCATTGACCGAAGTGAGTCATTAAGCCACGCATGAGACTGGGTGGGTCGTGCGGGACTGGTAGACAGAGGGCACACACGATCCAAGCAGAATCTCAGCGTAGAACAGAGTGACTCTGTGGCGTCATCAACCTCAAAAGAAGAGAAACTAGACGGTGGTAGAGCAGACGCCACCAAGGAGGAAAAGTGAGTAGGAGATAGATTCCGGAGATTGCGACGGACAGAGACAAAGGGAGTAGGAGCAGATGGTTGCTGACAGAGGGAAACCTTGAACTGAATAAAGTAATGGTCAGATAGATGTAGAGGAGTAACTGTCTGTGAAGTAGCGGCGCACTTCCTGGTGAAAATTAGATCAAGTTCCTTACCGGCTTTGTGAGTCGGAGGGCTGTGAACCCGCTGTAGCTCAAAGGAGTCCATCAGAGATAGGAATTCGGCAGAACCTGGATTGTCTAAGTGGATGTTCATATCACCGAGAATAAGCATGGGACAGTCATGCTCAGGTATGGAGGAAAGCAGAGTGTCAAGTTCCTCAAGGAAATCGCCCATTTGACCTGGAGGACGATAGATAACACACAGATATACACAGATGGCATGGTATTCAAAGGAGCTGTATGTGACAGATGGTACCAGTTGAGTATATTTCCATTTGTCTGATATTAACAGCCCCGTACCACCCCCTCTCCTGGATGGGCGGGAGGTGTGGGAAAAAGCATAGTTGGTGGAGAGTGCAGCAGGAGTGGCAGTGTTTTCTGGTTTGATCCAGGTCTCGGTGAGAGCCAGAAAGTCCAGAGAAAGATGGTTCGCATAAGCCGAAATGAAGTCTGCTTTGTTCACTGCACTGGTAGTATGCACTACACCGCATTAGGAGGCACACATCATACATCTACCAGTAACAAGAACAAAAACAACAACAACACACACACACACACACACACACATATGGCCCTCCCCACCCTCTCTAACACTCACATATGGCCCTCCTGTGTATTTCTGTCAATCATGTCTCTCTGATCATTAATTCTATCATATCTGCAGTACTGTCTAGCCTTTGTAACTGTTGCTGGTGTTTCGTTAGTGTCTCTGTGTCGTGTCTAACTGTTGCTGGTGTTTCCTTAGTGTCTCTGTGTCGTGTCTAACTGTTGCTGGTGTTTCGTTAGTGTCTCTGTGTCGTGTCTAACTGTTGCTGGTGTTTCGTTAGTGTCTCTGTGTCGTGTCTAACTGTTGCTGGTGTTTCCTTAGTGTCTCTGTGTCGTGTCTAACTGTTGCTGGTGTTTTGTTAGTGTCTCTGTGTCGTGTCTAACTGTTGCTGGTGTTTCCTTAGTGTCTCTGTGTCGTGTCTAACTGTTGCTGGTGTTTCGTTAGTGTCTCTGTGTCGTGTCTAACTGTTGCTGGTGTTTCGTTAGTGTCTCTGTGTCGTGTCTAACTGTTGCTGGTGTTTCGTTAGTGTCTCTGTGTCGCGTCTAACTGTTGCTGGTGTTTCCTTAGTGTCTCTGTGTCGTGTCTAACTGTTGCTGGTGTTTCGTTAGTGTCTCTGTGTCGTGTCTAACTGTTGCTGGTGTTTTGTTAGTGTCTCTGTGTCGTGTCTAACTGTTGCTGGTGTTTCCTTAGTGTCTCTGTGTCGTGTCTAACTGTTGCTGGTGTTTCGTTAGTGTCTCTGTGTCGTGTCTAACTGTTGCTGGTGTTTCGTTAGTGTCTCTGTGTCGTGTCTTTTTGTTGCGCTGTGTCCAGGAACTTTCTTCTTCTTGGCAAATAATAAGAATAAAAAAGAAATGATTTGGCTGGTCTTTGCTCTCTGGACGCATCTCCATCTGCCCTGTGCTGTTTCTCCCCCACACACAAGTAGGCTGAGAAACAGACACAATTTCACTACATTTTTTACACTCAGTAACCATATGCATGGGACAATAATATTTCATTGTATCCTGCATCCTGTGATGTGTGTGTAATATGGTATACATAGTCTGATGTGTGTGTAATCTCATGTGTGTGTAATATGGAATACATAGTCTGATGTGTGTGTAATCTCATGTGTGTGTAATATGGAATACATAGTCTGATGTGTGTGTAATCTCA
>PYXC01001895.1:40000-57500 GCA_015244755.2 Tenualosa ilisha | reverse complement strand
GAATGTGGCCTTCATTGTGGATGTGGCCAAATCTGAATGTGGCCTTCATTGTGGATGTGGCCAAATCTGTTTTTTAAAAATCCCATTGAAGTGGTGACATTTAAAACTTGGATATTCTCTGACATTATAAACTTGAAAATTTGCGAGAATTTGACATGAATACATTTACAAGAAACAAACTCTGGTATTTCTGACATTATAAAGTCACAAATTTACATGAAAAAAAGGAAATCGGTCACATCAGTCTGGAGGTTACAGAAGCGTATTAGGGACATGTTTATATACTTTTTGGGGGCAGGATGGAGTAATATTCTGGGAAAAGAAATCACAAATTTATGAGAAAAAAAACTCATATCTGACATTATTATGTCACAAATTTGCAAAAAGTCGAAAATTACAGATATTTCTGACATTATAAAGCCGCAGGTTTATGTGACATGAAATGGATGACTGACATAAATGACTTAATTAAGACTGCCAGAGTGTGTTTGCAATCTGGGTCTTCATCACTGTCTGTCTGTATATACAGAGCTGATGGTTCAGGATAAGTGTGTGTGTGTGTGTGCATGCGTGCACGTAAAGACTTATAGCTGATAACCCATGATAAATCAGGTGTGTGTATGTATGCATGTACAGAAACGCAGGTGATGGCTCAGCATAAATTAAGCGTGTGTGTGTGTGTGTGTGTGTGTGTGTGTGTGATGGCAAGCAGGCTATATCATGCCCACTCTAAGTATGACCTTCCCTGACCTTCAAAATATTATTTAGCACCAGTAAATCATGGGGAAAGGGTTTCAACAAATTTAATCATTTAGATGAGCTTGTTCACACACACACGCACACACACACACCTCACTCTTAACACACACCGTCTGTTGTGCTTAAGGTTCATTAACAAGTGTGTCTCATCCCGCAACACGCGTATACACACACACACACACACACACGCACACAGAGCCTGAATGCCCATTAATAAGTCTCAGTCATCCTCTCTCTCTTTCTCACACACACACACACACAGAGCTTGGTATGCTGAGGGCCCATTAATAAGTTTCTGCTCTCTCTCTCTCACACACACACACACACACACACACACACACACACACTGAATGCCCATTAATAAGGGTGATGGATGCGGTGACCCTTATGAAGGTGAGAAGCATCACTCATTGAGTGTGTGTGTGTGTAGCATCACACAATCAATCAACACAACTGTGTGTGTGTGTGTATGTATGTGCGTGTGTAGCATCGCTTAATGAAACAACATAACTGCACACCTAGCCTCACAGAAGGAGCACCCAAGAGCAACAGGGGCAGGAAAAACTCCCTTATGTTCAGTTAATCTAGGAAGAAACCTTGGGCAGATCCACGACTCAAGGGGCGAACCCAACTGCCAGGGGTCACGCAGGAAAATTACAATCACTAGTAACCATGACAGACTATAAGTTGCCTATGGTTTAGCTAAGGTTCATAACAGTTCATAATAGAGTATTATCCCACTTTTACATTACATGGTAGTCAGTCTATAGGTGGTTATCAGGAATTATGGCTGGACAATGTAGCAGCGGCCAGGCATAGTGACAAAATCAAAGGAGTGAGATGGGTCATGGGGGTAACAGTAAGGGTTCATTTGACAGCGCCATTGTGAGGGGGGGGTCAATCACAAAGCCTCAGGAAGGGGAGTCGGGCCTAGCATCGGCGTCCAGGAAGGTCCTCTGTGATGGGGAGTCGGTCCTATATAGTCGGGATATATATATAAATATTGAGAGAGAGAGAGAGTTGTACGGCATGACACATGAAGGTTGTGTGGCGGCGCTAGGCTATAGCAGCATAACTAAGGTATGATGCATGGTAACCCAGCACCACTGCAGGGATGGTCAGTGGCCGCCATGCCTTGCAACTGGGGGCAACAGCAGAGGCAGTCCCTCCCAAAAGACCCATGAGAAGTGATGATTTGCCATGCACCATTCCTAACTATGGGAAACACTAAAGAGGAAGGTTTTAAGTCTAGACTTAAAGGTATTGAGAGTGTCCGCTTGTCGAATGTGGGGGGGGAGATTATTCCACAGGAGGGGTGCACGGTAACAAAAGGCTCTTCCTCCTATCGTAGATTTTGATATTCTTGGGATTATAAGGAGACCAGCATTTTGGGATCTTAGGGTTCTAGGAGGGTGGTAAGGGACAAGTAAGTCTTTAATATATGTTGGTGCATCGCCCTTGAGGGCTTTGTAGGTTAGGAGGAGTATTTTAAAATCAATTCGACTTTTAATAGGGAGCCAATGTAGGGAAGCAAGGATAGGAGAGATATGTTAATATTTTTTAGTCCTGGTGAGTGTTGGGGCCGCAGCATTTTGTATTAGTTGTAGGTTTTTGATGCAGGTATTGCTACACCCAGAGAACAGAGCATTGCAATAATCGAGCCTGGAAGTAATAAATGCGTGTATTAATTTTTCAGGCATCCTCAAAGGATAGGAACTTTCTAACCTTAGCAATATTTTGTAGGTGGAAATGTGGGTGTCGAGGGGATGTGGTGTTGAGGTGAGGTTGGGTGTCGAGGGAAATGTGGGTGTCGAGGGGAGTTTGGGTGTTGAGGTGAGGTTGGGTGTCGAGGGGAATGTGGGTGTTGAGGGGAATGTGGGTGTTGAGGGGAGTGTGGGTGTTGAGGGGAGTGTGGGTGTCGAGGGGAATGTGGGTGTCGAGGGGAGTGTGGGTGTTGAGGTGAGGTTGGGTGTCGAGGGGAATGTGGGTGTCGAGGGGAGTGTGGGTGTCGAGGGGAATGTGGGTGTCGAGGGGAGTGTGGGTGTCAAGGGGAATGTGGGTGTTGAGGTGAGGTTGGGTGTCGAGGGGAATGTGGGTGTCGAGGGGAATGTGGGTGTCGAGGGGAATGTGGGTGTCGAGGGAAATGTGGGTGTTGAGGGGAATGTGGGTGTTGAGGTGAGGTTGGGTGTCGAGGGAAATGTGGGTGTTGAGGGGAATGTGGGTGTCAAGGTGAGGTTGGGTGTCAAGGGGAATGTGGGTGTCGAGGTGAGGTTGGGTGTCGAGGGGAATGTGGGTGTCGAGGGGAATGTGGGTGTTGAGGTGAGGTTGGGTGTCGAGGGGAATGTGGGTGTGTGTAAATGGTGTGGGTGCAATGTGGGAGTCAGTATCAGCATGTTAGCAGATGCAAAGACAAAGTAGAAAAAAGAAATGGAGAGTGAGATAATATAATAAGCAGGAAGAAAGAGAGGGAGGGAGAGAGGGAAGGAGAGAAAGGTGCCCAAAGCAGGAGAGAAAAGAACCTTTTTTATAACCCCGCCCCAAACACAGGTGTGGTCTATAACCCCGCCCCAAACACGGGTGTGGCATATAACCCCGCCCCAAACACAGGTGTGGCCTATAACCCTGCCCAAACACAGGTGTGGCCTATAACCCTGCCCCAAACACGGGTGTGGCATATAACCCCGCCCCAAACACAGGTGTGGCCTATAACCCTGCCCCAAACACAGGTGTGGCCTATAACCCTGCCCAAACACAGGTGTGGCCTATAACCCCGCCCAAACACAGGTGTGGCCTAGGCTTAGCGCTGCCTGCGCACTGACATGACAGGACCTGAAGGGGCACAGGTGGGCATAACAGTACCATCACTCAATGAATCAACATTACAAACATTTATTTTTAAAATATTTATTTATTTTTTTTTTAATATTTTATTGTCTTAATGACTATTTTGTTGTGTTGATGACTACCTCACCTCACCTCACATATATGAGTACTATTGTCTGTGATTACACTGTGTAATGCTGGTAGACTCCATACACTGTTTACATGAAGTAAAATAAATATACTATTAGCTAAATACTTACTGTAATTCCAATTGTAGCAAAACTGCATGCAGAACATCATCAAATACATTCTTCTGTAGAGATTTTTGAAATAGCAGGCATGTCCATGTAAGGAGTCTAATGGTCTGGTGGAAGAAGCTCCTGCGAAGGCATTCAGTCTCTAGACTACAAAATCTCCTGCCTGATTTTAGTAAGCTGAACAGGCAGTTACTGGGATGGATGGGATCTTTGATCATTTTCATGGCTCTGTTACGGCAACTCCTGGTGTAAACGCCATGCAAACAGGGGACAGCTGACATGGAGATGTGCTCAGCCGAATGCACCACTCTCCTCCTCCTACACTACCGTACCACACTAATATGCACTGAGGGAAAACTCTTGGCAGCAGTGAGAAAGTTCTTAGAATTACAGGGGGGCCTTAAATTCCCTCAGTAATCTCAGGTGATGCATATGTTGTAGTCTCAGGTGATGCATTGGCTGTAGTCTCAGGTGATGCATTGGCTGTAATCTCAGGTGATGCATTGGCTGTAGTCTCAGGTGATGCATTGGCTGTAGTCTCAGGTGATGCATTGGCTGTAGTCTCAGGTGATGCATTGGCTGTAGTCTCAGGTGATGCATTGGCTGTAGTCTCAGGTGATGCATTGGCTGTAGTCTCAGGTGATGTATTGGCTGTAGTCTCAGGTGATGTATTGGCTGTAGTCTCAGGTCATGCATTGGCTGTGGTCTCAGGTGATGGATACGCTGTCTGGCCTTTTGCACTTGAGCTTGAACGTGATCAGATATTCCTGATTAGCCCCAGGTCAGGTCCTCAGATATATGCGTTCCAAGATACTTGAACTAACTGGTCTGATGTAAATCTGAATCTGATCCACAATATTCATTATAAATAAATGTAATCTTTCATCTGATTTATAAAAGTATTTTTAAATCTGATCTACGATATTTATGTGTTTCTCTTTGCCGTTATGTTGCCCCAGCTCCTAGTCTAGAATAAGAGTACCGTAATACTACCAGCACTCAATGAAACAACATAACTGCACACCTAGCTGTGTGTGGTTGTGTGTGTGTGTGTGTGTGTGTGTGTTTGTGTGCCATTCCTCAATTAACTGTACCCATACACACCTAGCTGTGTGTGTATGCAAACCCACACAAAAATACACACCTAGCTCTCTCAGTGTGTGTGTGAGTGTGTTTTTGTTTGTGTCTGTTGTTTTGTATGTGTGTAAGTAGGGCTGTTTTTTATGTAGTTGTCAGGCTAAATGGAAAATTACATTTTTCAGGGCTGATGACATCAGCATTCATTACTGCCATTCAGCTGTGGGTTATAGTAAGACGCACACACACACACACACACACAGATGACCTTTGGAAAATGTCAAACGTTTCTCTTCTCTGATGTTGTTTTGACAGGAGCGCAGACAGGCAGCCGTTAGCAGATCCCATCTGACATGAAAGAGCTGAAAAATAACTCCACCATCCATCATCATCACACACACACACACACACACACACACACACATGCACACACAAATCGAGATGTGTATAAAATCTGGAGAGAGGAAGAAAAGATCTGGGTACTGTGAGAGACCATAAAAATCACCTGCTGTCAGAACCACTCCATGTCTCAACACACACACACACACACACACACACACAAACACTCCATGTCTCAACACACACACACACACACAAACACTCCATGTCTCAAAACACACACACACACAAACACACACACACACAAAACACTCCATGTCTCAACACACACACACACACACACACACAAACACTCCATGTCTCAACACACACACACACACACACACACACACACACACACACACAAACACTCCATGTCTCAACACACACACACACACACACACACACACAACCACTCCATGTCTCAACACACACACACAAACACTCCATGTCTCAACACACACACACACACACACACAAACACTCCATGTCTCACACACACACACACACACACACACACACACCAAACACTCCATGTCTCACACACACACACACACACACACACAACCACTCCATGTCTCAACACACACACACACACAAACACTCCATGTCTCAACACACACACACACACACACACACACAAACACTCCATGTCTCAACACACACACAGACACACACACACACACACACACACACACAAACACTCCTTGTCTCAACACACACACACACACACACACACACACAAACACTCCATGTCTCAACACACACACACACACACACACACAAACACTCCATGTCTCAACACACACACACACACACAAACACTCCATGTCTTTCAACACACACAGGCAAGCAAACTGATCAGGGGTGAAAGAGGTGACAAGCACGTGTGACTGTGACGTGTGACCTTGACTGTTATTACATGCATTTCCAATAGGGGCAGAGACGCGTACCTTGACTGTTATTACATGCATTTCCAATAGGGGGCAGAGGCGCGTACCTTGACTGTTATTACATGCATTTCCAATAGGGGGCAGAGACGCGTACCTTGACTGTTATTACATGCATTTCCAATAGGGGGCAGAGGCGCGTACCTTGACTGTTATTACATGCATTTCCAATAGGGGGCAGAGACGCGTACCTTGACTGTTATTACATGCATTTCCAATAGGGGGCAGAGGCGCGTACCTTGACTGTTATTACATGCATTTCCAATAGGGGGCAGAGACGCGTACCTTGACTGTTATTACATGCATTTCCAATAGGGGGCAGAGGCACGTACCTTGACTGTGAAAAGGCGCTAGAACAGAACAATCGGAATACTTTGATGCTTCATAAAACACAACAGAGTACAAATGCACAGTATCCCAATCCCTCCCTATGACATACACATTGTATCACATATGACACATTCATAGAACACTGACACACATTCATAGAACACTGACACACATTCATAGAACACTGACACATTCATAGAACACTGACACACATTCATAGAACACTGAACAGTCATAGAACACTGACACATTCATAGAACACTGACACGGTCATACAACACTGACACATTCATAGAACACTGACATGGTCATACAACACTGACACATTCATAGAACACTGACACAGTCATACAACACTGACACATTCATACAACACTGACACACATTCATAGAACACTGACACAACACAGTCATACAACACTGACACACATTCATAGAGCACTGACACAGTCATACAACACTGACACACATTCATAGAACACTGACACACATTCATAGAACACTGACACACATTCATAGAGCACTGACACACATTCATAGCGCAGTAACACATTCATAGACTGTGTGAAATTGTTAACTGTACAAACACAAAACAAAAAACTATTGGACAGCACTGACACATTCATAGGCTGTGTGAGATTGTTGCCAACTGCACAAACACAAAACAGGAAACTACAGGCTACAGCTTAACTAATGGCCTCTGCAGAACTGCACTGTAACTGGTGTTACCAAGAGAGCTTTACGAATTTTTTATGCAAGTTCACTGTCTTACATGAGTATTTCAATGTATGTGACACAAAGGATCAAAGAGTTTGTTTATGAATTAGGAAAAAAGAGAAATAAAACAAGGAAAGTGATCCTTAACAGAAGAAACAACAAGGTTTCACACACTGACTATGAAGATTTTATTCAATATTTAACAAAACATATCAATGAATGTATAACTCTGACAACTCACCCAACTCTGACAAGCCACCAGTTCACATAATATGGGACGCTTTTAAAGCATACATCCAAGACCCACAATGAGTTGGATGAATGCATGAAGGAATTAGAAATAGCTATAAACCAACTGGAACACCTACATTAGAACATTAGAGCACCTTCAAGAACTGAAATTACAACCAGCTACTTTTGGAGAAAGCTAATAGGTACAGGTCAGGTACAACTCTAACAAATGAAGGTATGTATCCCTCAAACATAACAAGTAAGCAATTGTCTTGGATCTCTATCTCTGTATCTAATCAAAAAAGCAGAACATTGTATTTAGAGATTCAGTAACCAATGCTACTATTAGGGAGGATAAATTTATAAATCAAATGTTTACCTCTTTTTACAAAGAATGATATACCTCTGAGTGGTAATGTAATGATCAAAAGGGTTATTTGAGTGTCTTTGATATTAAAAGTTTAGCAGAGAACCAAAAAGATAAATAAAGATTACTGAGATTTCTGAGATGGAAATTAAGGAAGCAAAGGTAAAGCGCCAGGTATGGATGGGCTACCAACTGAGTTTGATTCAGCGTTCTGGACACATCTTTGGCAACCACAGTGAATTTGGGATTCCACCACACTTGTGAGAACCTGTGTTTCATCTTTTCAGCTCCAACATGTCCCAGAGAATGTATTTGCACTGCCAAGTGGTTCAACGGGACTTCAGGCGCTACCACTCTCGTTCCATGTCTCCACACTTTATCATGGAGCTTAGCAGCATTCTCAATCCATGTCCACTTTTCTTCTAGTGTTGCCTCCTCTTGCATTGTTTTGATGTCTGATAATCTCTCTGAAGCTTTCTCATCATCCTTTTTGACTTGTCTTATGCCATTCTCATCATATTCCAAAAAATTTTCTTCACCTTGTGATTCGTCCGTCTCTTTACTTTTTACTCTTTACTCCCCTCCTTTTAGCGCAGCCATTTTAGAGGCTGCATCCGCCATTGCATTGCCTTTAGCTTCAGCTGTGTTGTCTTGGCATGAGCTGTTACCTTTAACACCACCAGTTCTTTGGATAACTTCAAGTAGCTCTGCAACAAGCTTTGCATTCTTTATGGGTGTGCCTTTAGCTTTCATGAGGTCTCATACTTTCCATAGTTGACCACAATCGTGTGCAATTCCAAAAGCATGACTGATCTTGACTCTGTATAGATGTTTGCTGATTTCCCTTCTGCGAGTTTGCAGGCTTCAGCCAAAGCTTTGAGTTCCGCTTGCTGGGCCGACGTTCCAGGCGCCATTGAGTCTGATTTCAACACCTCAAAGTCGTTGGTCACCACCCATCCAGCACATCTCACTCCATCAATCACCATCGAAGATCCGTCAGTATATAAGATCAAGTCTGGACTCTGCAAAGGGTCCTCCCTTGTGAATTGCTCTTCATCCATCAACCTGACCAATTCTTCACAACAATGATCTTCCTCCATTTCCATGGAACTGGGTGTTATAAAGGTTGAGGGGTTGGACACAATAGCTTTCTGAATGGAGATGTTGGGTGACTCCAACACTGCTTGCCAATTCCCCCACCGAGTGTCTGACACTGGCAACTTTTCTCATGGACAGCAGAGTGCTCACAGCTTGTGGGCATCACTCTGTCAACTGTTGATCCAGCACGAGGCTAGCCACTGCTTGGATCGCCAGGAAGACAGCTTGAACAGCTCGTAAACAGGGGCCGAACCCCAACGCTGTGGTGTTGAGCTTTGCCGTTTAATAACCCACAGGTCTCTGGAGTCCACCATGCTCTTGAAACTGAGTCTGTTGATGTTGGGCTTCACACAAGGCTTGTTTCAGTTCTTTAAAAGTTCGCTTTATGAATCAGTCATTCAGACGGATTGTGGCTTTGGATTCCGGACTTCCTTTCAGTAAGTCCATCAGGGGCTGGGCCTTCTCACTGTATGATTCAACCCATGCTCTGTTGTAGTTGCACAGTCCCAAGGATCAGCGTAGCTGCTTAATCGTGCTTGTTTCGGGTGTTTGCTTGATTGTAGTTGTGCAGTGGATGGTAATTTCTCTCTTTTTCCTTCCGAGATTCTCTGCCCTAGGTAGGTCACTGCCGGCATGGACATCTGGCCCTTTTCATAGCTCATCTTGTGTCCTTTTATATGGAGATAATCAATCAACACCCGCATGTCTCTGTCATGCTCCTCCTCTGTTTCTGACGTGATCAACAAATCATCCATGTAGGTAATGACTTCTGAAGTGATCTTTGGCATTTCAGGCAAAGACAGGTGTCGTCGTAGAGCTTGGTTGTACAGGGTGGTGCTGTTGTGTAGACCTAGACCTTGGGGAAGACGGGTCCATTTGTATTGATTTCCATCAAATGTGAAGGCAGTGTTGGAAACTGGGCTGTTCTCCAACAGTGCACAGGGTGGCGCTGATGGCTCTGGAGACTGATAAGCCAAAATTATCTTTTTTAACCCCCCCCCCCACATTTACATTTACATTTTATCCAAGCGACTTACCTTACAGTCTCCGGCCCACCCCCCCTCCCCTCACACACACATATTTGCCTCCTCAGCACACGCATGTGGTCCTCTCCACACACACACACATGCATATGGCCCTCCCCAACACACACATATGGCCCTCCCGTTTATTTTTGTCAAACCTCATTCTGTCAACATGTATGCAGTAGTGTTTAGCCTCCGGAACTGTTGTTAGTGTCTCGGTTCTGTTGTTAGTGTCTCGGTTCTGTTGTTAGTGTCTCGGTTCTGTGCCATGTGCATGTGTTGTTTTGTTGTATTTTGCCCCTGTAACTTTCTACTTGTCTGACGACTGTAATTGCTTGTTCTGTTAGAGCATTTATTTTGTTAAATCTACAAGCATCGAACGATCAAACCTATAGGCAAATGGTCATAGCCTATTTATAAAATTGAAAAGGTCAACTCACATGTTGCCTTGCATATGAAAGTGTTTTAACGAGTTAACGTGCTACTTGCTACCTGCTGCAAGTCTCATTCTCCCATCCTTTGCGCTGTTCTTTCTTTTAGTTCATGTTAACGCATGTAATATACTACTGTCACATTATGGACTATTGTCATGTTATACGTCATGTTATATGGAGTGCTGTCACGTTATGGACTATTGTCATGTTATATGGAGTGCTGTCACGTTATGGACTATTGTCATGTTATATGGAGTGCTGTCACGTTATGGACTATTGTCATGTTATATGTCATGTTATATAGAGTCCTGTCACATTATGGACTATTGTCATGTTATATATCATGTTATATGGAGTGCTGTCACGTTATGGACTATTGTCATGTTATATGTCATGTTATATGGAGTGCTATCACATTATGGACTACTGTCACATTATGGACTACAGTCATGTACAGTCGTGCCCCATCAACTCCCCCCCCCCCCACTTTGATTCAAAAACAGAAAATGTTGCCAAAAGGTGAGGAGTTTGCATGCATGCACATTCCATATCTCTCAACACATACACACACTCTATGTCTCTCAATACACAGACACACACACATACACACACACTTCATGTTTCTTGACACACACAAACTCACACACACACCTTGTCTGTAGTCACTGCCAAATTGGTTTATTATCAAAATACAGACTGCATAAATGAGGGCAAATGTGAGTGAGTGATATTCATATGTGAGTGAGGGATATTCATATGTGAGGGATATTCATATGTGAGTGAGGGATATTCATATGTGAGTGAGGGATATTCATATGTGAGGGATATTCATATGTGAGTGAGGGATATTCATATGTGAGTGAGGGATATTCATATGTGAGGGATATTCATATGTGAGTGAGGGATATTCATATGTGAGTGAGGGATATTCATATGTGAGTGAGGGATATTCATATGTGAGGGATATTCATATGTGAGTGAGGGATATTCATATGTGAGTGAAGATATTCATATGTGAGTGAGGGATATTCATATGTGAGTGAGGGATATTCATATGTGAGTGAGGGATATTCATATGTGAGGGATATTCATATGTGAGGGATATTCATATGTGAGTGAGGGATATTCATATGTGAGTGAGGGATATTCATATGTGAGTGAGGGATATTCATATGTGAGTGAGTGATATTCATATGTGAGTGAGGGATATTCATATGTGAGTGAGGGATATTCATATGTGAGGGATATTCATATGTGAGTGAGTGATATTCATATGTGAGGGATATTCATATGTGAGTGAGTGATATTCATATGTGAGGGATATTCATATGTGAGGGATATTCATATGTGAGTGATATTCATATGTGAGTGAGGGATATTCATGCCTCCTAAAGACTGATTGATTGTGTAAGTCAACAGTGGCATCATCTACATGTGACATTACAAAAGTCTAAACTGACATTTCCTACTCAAGCACTACCCTGCACAGAAGACAGATGAAGATATATCTATGTATCTACCTCTCTCTCTCCATCTATCTACCTCTCTATCTAATTCCCTGCACACAAGACAGATGGTGTTAAATGAGTTTACAGTTTTGTACACAATCTACACAAAAACACACCCACACGCACAGAAACACACGCACACACACATACACACACACACTCTCTCTCACACACACAGACACAGACACACACACTCACACACACACTCTCACTCACACACGTATACACACATTAACACACACACACACTCACAGAGACACTCACACACACAAAAACACACACACACCCACAAACTCTCTCTCTCACACACACACAGACCCACACACTCACATACACACACACACACTCTCTCTCACACACAGACACACACACTCATACAAACACTATCTTTCACACAGACACACACACACACTCTCTCACACACGCCCTCTCTCTCTCTTTCACACACACACACACTCACTCTCACACATACACACACAGACACAAACACACTTTCACACACACACACACACACTCACTCTCACACATACACACACACACACAGACACAAACACACTTTCACACACACACAGAAAAAAGTTTATAGTTTTATCTACACAGAGAAAAATCAGATAGTCCATCTCAGAGATTAACATGCAAATCTCATACGTGCACACTACACACGAAACAGCAGCTTTGATCATATTTATGACAAGCATAAAACCTCTTTTAATCTGCCTTTAAATGTTGAGATCATGGCAGTAGCACTCACAGGACACTGCTGAGGGGTTCAGTGAGATCGTCGTGATGCTGTTAATCTCACTGCTGTACCCTCCAGTCTCCCCATGACACAACCCCAAGATACTCTTTATCCTCCTAATATTAATCCCACTGCTATAACCTCCCGTCTCCTCATTATACTGTTAATCCCACTGCTGTAACCTCCCGTCTCCTCATTATACTGTTAATCCCACTGCTGTAACCTCCCGTCTCCTCATTATACTGTTAATCCCACTGCTGTAACCTCCCGTTTCCTCATTATACTGTTAATCCCACTGCTATTAAGCCCACTGCTGTAACCTCCCGTCTCCTCGTGATGCTGTTAATCCCACTGCTGTAACCTCCCGTCTCCTCATTATACTGTTAATCCCACTGCTATTAAGCCCACTGCTGTAACCTCCCGTCTCCTCGTGATGCTGTTAATCCCACTGCTGTAACCTCCCGTCTCCTCGTGATGCTGTTAATCCCACTGCTGTAACCTCCCGTCTCCTCATTATACTGTTAATCCCACTGCTATTAATCCCACTGCTGTAACCTCCCGTCTCCTCGTGATGCTGTTAATCCCACTGCTGTACTCTCCAGTCTCTTTATGGTGCTGTTAATCCCTCTGCTATACACAAACAGTCTCTTCATGATGCTGTTCATCCCATGTGATTAATCCCTGTGTATAGCCAGGTCAAGGAGAAGAGGGTTGAGCTTCATAGTCAAATCAGAGAGAAAGGGGTGGGGCTGTACAGCCAAGTCAAGGAAAACATGGTGGAGCCTCATAGTGAGAGAGAGAAGAGGGAGGAACTTCATAGAGAGAGGAGAGGGTGAAGCTTCACGCTGGGGAGCTCCAGATGGTCTGTCAGGTTGGAGTGTCAGTGATGCTGCTGGGGAGGTGGTGTTGGGGTCTCAGACAGTGGTTCTATTACAGAGATGATGTTGGTGTGTGGGTTGAGAGTGTCAGACTGTGGTACTGTTGGGGAGGTGGTGTTGGGGTCTCAGACAGTGGTTCTATTACAGAGATGATGTTGGTGTGTGTGGGTTGAGAGTGTCAGACTGTGGTACTGTTGGGGAGGTGGTGTTGGGGTCTCAGACAGTGGTTCTATTACAGAGATGATGTTGGTGTGTGTGGGTTGAGAGTGTCAGACTGTGGTACTGTTGGGGAGGTGGTGTTGGGGTCTCAGACAGTGGTTCTATTACAGAGATGATGTTGGTGTGTGTGGGTTGAGAGTGTCAGACTGTGGTACTGTTGGGGAGGTGGTGTTGGGGTCTCAGACAGTGGTTCTATTACAGAGATGATGTTGGTGTGTGTGGGTTGAGAGTGTCAGACTGTGGTACTGTTGGGGAGGTGGTGTTGGGGTCTCAGACAGTGGTTCTATTACAGAGATGATGTTGGTGTGTGTGGGTTGAGAGTGTCAGACTGTGGTACTGTTGGGGAGGTGGTGTTGGGGTGCCTTGCCTCCAGCAGCTGCTCCAACGGTGCCTGTGGGCAAACATAAAGAAGATTATTTCATCCGCTAAAAGCACCTGTGTACTAACTTACTAACTGTAGATGGCTGATTGACCTTGAAGAGTTACCGACTGTAGATGGCTGTGTTTACCATCAGCAGTTTGGAGGTAAGAGGATGGTTGCAGCTCATGCTCCAGCGATCTGATGGTGGAGACATGATTGAAGCTGTTCCTTGGACGGGAAGACTCTGTGGAGATGTTAGCTTCAGCTGCACTCACACCTTGCCTGCCCGTGTCCATCTCCTCTGACTGCTTTTGCTGTGGCTCCTCTGACTGGACCTGGATCCAGGGCATGATCCTGTGGTGTTTATGTAACATGGGAGAGGAGTTAGTGCTTGACATGGCACAGAAGGTATGGCACTGCCTCTACACCATCGTGAACCTTTGTGGTGTTGTTGCTTAGTGCATATATTCAGTGATACCGTTACCGGGGAGACACAAGAACCCTCTTTGGAACGCATTTAAAACACAGCATTTTGCCCAAATGGGCGTGGTTTAGGTAGGATGAAGCCGTGTTTGTTTCCCATGAGTATCTGTGTGCATGGCTCTTGCATTGCCCGCACTCTGTCTGTTTTGTTTTGTGTGCCGTTGGCCTGGAGTTTGTATGAACTGCCAAAGTGATAATTGTATGGATGGAGAAGATGGAAGTATGTTCTGTTACAGTAGTGATTTGTTACCCTGTGCCATACAGAGGGGACGATGACAGTATGTGTCCCACTAATTGACATGCCTTCTAATGTCATTCAAGCCGACACTTAACCAACTCGCAGCCTATCTAAAGACTATTTCGTTCGCAGCCTATCTAAAGACTATTTCGTTCGCAGCCTATCTAAAGACTATTTCATTCAGACTGGTGCTTGTAAAGCAGACTCACTCATCTACACATGAGCACTCCTACCTACTTGCAACTCTTCTGAACTTTGACAAAACATAGCGATCGTTCATTTTTAGTGGAGAAAAAGAATTATTGGTGGATCTTGCTCTGACTGGTAGTTAGGATCAGGAGACCGAATTAGTTTTAGCATTTTAGCATGCCTCAAGTTGCTAGCCTACGTTTTACTGAGTTGAACTAGATTGGTAGACTAGCGAGGTAGGCAGAGACGGTTTGGCTATAGCTCCTTCATCCTCCTATCCTGGTAATAAAACCAGACCCTTGTTCTACACTTTCGTTTCGCACAGAGGGTCTGGACATTCAGTAGTGAGATTGGATTGCTTGCTTGAGGTGTTTAAGTTTAAAAAGATCCAATGGCCAGTATGTGGATGGCATTTGGTATAAGATCAAAAGCCAAGCGGTGGATGCCTTTACTAAACACATCAACTCAGTCTACAGTTACATCAAGTTCACCAGGGAGGACACCATAGATGGGAGACTACCATTTCTGGATTGTGAGGTACTTGTCGAGATTGATGGAAGCCTTGTCACAGAGGTCTACAGGAAACCCCCACACACACCGACCAATACCTACACACTCCCTCTCTTTACCCATGGGAACACAAACTGGGTTTCAGGACCTTACAACACAGAGAAAAGAGCATCCCATTTAAAACAGAAGGAGAAGAAAAGGAACACAGACATCAAGCAGGCACTAAGAACTTGTCGGTGCCACAACTGGGCATTCATCAAGACAGGACAGAGACACGGAAATGGAACCAAAACACCAACCAACATAAAGAAAAGTAGAAGAAGGAAGCACATGGGGGTCCCCTACATATCTGGATTATCTGAGAAACTAAGGAGAATCTTCAGCAAGGCTATCTATGCCCATCTAGAACAACCAACTTTGAAAAGAGGATGGGGCTATGTCATCATCTATCTGCTCATTTCCATTAGTGGTTAACATTTTCTGGACCCTGTGATCATTTCATCCCAGGAAGTATAACTGCTCATTACCATCAGAGCAGTTAACACTCTCTGGATCCTCTGATCATAATGCCCACTCCAATTCACACATTGACCTATGCTAATTATGACAATAGGTGACTCATGTGACCCACTGTCACACAGTGAGAGGTGTGGTCTACTGCTCACAGTTACACCCACAGTCCAGAGATAAATCTCCTGGTCTTTCCATCAACAGGCCAGAACTGAAGAAGCCTTTTGGATGAAAGGTGAAATGTCTTCAAGCTCCAAAAAAGAAGTCCAGTTGCATAGAACTGAGCTGACTACCATGACCTGGATGAATGAGAATGTTCACAGACAGGCTTACTGAAGAATTTTAACCTGATTAATTTCAGCCCAGGAAAGATTTTGAACATTTCTATATAAATCACTAGGACTGGAAAGGTGGTGTTGGTGTGTTAGTGGTATGACTCGGCAAGTTTCATGTGGATAACTATTCATTTAAATTGATAGAGTGATCCCCTATTGACCAAGGACATTACAGGAGAAGGGCGCAGCTGCTACAAAAGCCCCGTCACTCCTGGTCCTGGTTGTTGTGAGGTGGTTAGTGTCTGCAGACCTGAGGTGGCGGGTGGGGCTGAAACGATTGAAGAGATCGTAGAGTTGAGAGGAAGTTAGGAGAGATAGGAGGTGAACCAGGAGAGGGGTGTGCCTTCCATAAGTTTCATCCCTCCCTCTCACGGGTTGACGTCCCCGTCACCAACTCCTCCTGAGTGACTGCGACCAACTTCATAGAAGACTGATGTCAGGACCGACTCTCCATCCTAGAGGCCCAGCGCCCAACCCCTCCTCATGATGGCATTTGTCAAAATGGACTCCACTCAATGTTACCCCCATAATCGCGATTTCAGAAGGCAACACTTGTAGCCAAGGAGGCATTTCCAGTTCATAAACAAGCAGTGATTTGTTGGTAGTTGGTTGCTAACTTGCTAATGATGGTAGATACAATGTATATCACCATAGATGTACTTTCTGGTTACAAAACCTATGTTTTCAGATTTAACAGTAACATTTCTTGTAATTTTACAAAATACTTTCAAAAGTCTCAAACTTTTTCAACACAGAAATATCGATCATTGTGTTAGCTCCACGATTTTACATTTTTGATGTAAATTTTTAAAGTTCAGTTTCAAGGTACCTCGCCATGCATGCCTTCATGTCCATGATCCAGTTACAGAGGGAGGTACTGATTACAAGATCCTCGAATTTTGTGAGTAACTTGGAGGGGATGACTGTGTTGAATGACTACGTCATTGTGGCAAGCGTGCTGCGTCATTTCCTCTTTACACTGTGTTTGTAGCTGTGTGCCACGTCAGTCTAAATTGCTAATATTATTCTAAAATTAGCATACTTACTACCCACTTATCCCTTTTGTTTCTTAACTATACCTTAA
>PYXC01001895.1:10000-30000 GCA_015244755.2 Tenualosa ilisha | reverse complement strand
TATTCTACATCTGTACATTGCCCTTATGTATGTTAATGCCAATTTATTCCCACCTCTTCATCCTGTCCTTATCGGAATGACTCCTTGGTGGTGTGACGTAGCCTAGTGCTCTTTTATGTATCTGTGACATCAACTATCAGTCGAATAAAGCAGGTATGTGATTGCTGGGGAAAACAAACATTTATTTAAAAAATGTATACAGTTTCTTTACAAGTGGGGAGTTATAGGCATAATGATATAATAGGAGGGGTAAATGTGGAGAAAAGAGAGAAAGAGAGAGAGAGAGGAGGGCAGAATCTGATATAGCTGATTTACTTGAGAGATGGTTGCCATGACAACCCGTGCCAGGTCTTCCCTCCACTCTGGACTGTCAGGGTTGTGCTCTTCGAGATTAGCAGAGAAGGCCAGGTGGACAGAGCGGACTACCTCTAACACACACACACACACACACACACACACACACACACAGATTAGGAGAGAAGGCCAGGAACACAGAGCATACACACACAGTGATACACACACACACACACACACAGATTAGGACAGAAGGCCAGGAACACAGAGCATACACACACAGTGATACACACACACACACACACACACCTGTCACTCTGATGATGACGCTGTCTTGGTGGACCACACCCTCTGATGCCACCTGCAGGCTGACATGAGACACGCCCACTTGATGGAACTTGGTCAGAAGCCATCCTTCAAGAGTTACTACAGGCTAGACATACACACACACACACACACACACATACACACACAGTCAAGAGCCATCCTTCAAGAGTTCCTACAGGCTAGACATACACACACACACACACACACACACACAGTCAAGAGCCATCCTTCAAGAGTTACTACAGGCTAGACATACACACACACACACACACACACACACACAGTCAAGAGCCATCCTTTAAGAGTTACTACAGGCTAGACATACACACACACACACACACACACACACACAGTCAAGAGCCATCCTTCAAGAGTTACCACTGGCTAGACATACACACACACACACACACACACACACACACAGTCAAGAGCCATCCTTCAAGAGTTACTACAGGCTAGACATACACACACACACACACAGTCAAGAGCCATCCTTCAAGAGTTACCACTGGCTAGACATACACACACACACACAGTCAAGAGCCATCCTTCAAGAGTTACTACAGGCTAGACACACACACACACACACAGTCAAGAGCCATCCTTCAAGAGTCACTACAGGCTAGACACACACACACACACACACACACACTGTATGTACACACTGTAGGCAACTCTCGACAGTACAAGCCTGGTGAAATAATAGTTCACTTTCACATATTTCACCCACTTTTGCACTGTAGAAGTAGACTGACTAAATGAGACAGCAGTCGGCATAGGCAGCAAGATCAACAACATTTCTACTTTGATATTCACACTGGTAAGGCAAAGCAAGGCAAGTTGATTTCTATAGTGCATTTCACACACAGAGGCAGTTCAGCTTTACAAAGATGCAACAAAGGCAAAAACTGAAAATAAAATGATTGAGGAAAAAAGAGAAGAAAATAAAGCAAATGAATGAAAAATAAAAACATCATTTTAAGAGAATAAAGTTGCTGTAGACCACTGACTTTCCACGGAAAAGAACAGAGCTCAAACCCACATCGGACCAAATCCACATGTGTTGCAAATGTGTTTAACACCTAAACACAGAAACACGTGTTAGAAAAAGACCAGGCAGTTCAATGCTCTTCAAAGATAAAGGCAAAGAACAGTGCAGAAGTGCAGCATAAGAGCAAATAAAATGGCATTACATGAAAAAAAAGGAAAGTGATTGAAAAAAAACATGGTGATAAAAATATAGTAATAAAATGAAGTAAAAGTTTGGTAATAAATGAGATTGACAATAAAAATAGAATAAAATGACGTAAAAGTTAAGTAACTAACTAATTAGTATAAGTAGTAATGGAAAATTAGTAATAGAAAATTAGAATTAGAAATTAAAATGAGTTGTCCTCCCTGGTTTTCCCAGCGTGTGTGACAGTGACAGTGGGACCAGAGGCATAGCGATAGAGAATGAAGGGGGAAGCATCTTGCTCTTTTCACAGACCTACCCACCTATCTATTGTCTAGCTGGGCAGGCAAGCCCTCTCTCTTTTTTGCCACTAGATATTTAGAGATCTGACACTAGTCAAAGTGTCCTGCAGTAGTTCGAGGGTGCAAAAAGGCATTTCACAGCGCTGTGCCTGTGAGTGCACACTGCACACTCAACTAGTCAACTTCTCAGACTAGACCTATTTAATATAATTGCTAAGTCTAGATTAACAGACCTACTTTCCGTTGATTAAATTACATCCTGAGTTTAAAGCAACACAAACAATTCCTGGTTGCCTTGGAAATTACATGACACATAGGTATCACTGATGGGTAGCATCTCTGTCATGAACATGACCCCAAACATGATATCATGGGGATTATAATACCAGTGTATTGGCTTAGGCTATTTAGGAGTTGTAAATAAAAAAAATCTACACAGAGAACAATGCAGGCCTGACCTGGGGAGTTAGGAGAGGAAAGAAAGGGCCTCTCCTGGGGAGTTAGGAGAGGAAAGAAAGGGCCTATCCTGGGGAGTTAGGAGAGGAAAGAAAGGGCCTCTCCTGGGGAGTTAGGAGAGGAAAGAAAGGGCCTATCCTGGGGAGTTAGGAGAGGAAAAAAGGGCCTATCCTGGGGAGTTAGGAGAGGAAAGAAAGGGCCTATCCTGGGGAGTTAGGAGGGGAAAGAAATGGCCTATCCTGGGGAGTTAGGAGAGGAAAGAAATGGCCTCTCCTGGGGAGTTAGGAGGGGGGAAAAGGGCCTATCCTGGGGAGTTAGGGGAGGAAAGAAAGGGCCTATCCTGGGGAGTTAGGAGGGGAAAGAAAGGGCCTATCCTGGGGAGTTAGGAGAGGAAAGAAAGGGCCTATCCTGGGGAGTTAGGAGAGGAAAGAAAGGGCCTATCCTGGGGAGTTAGGAGAGGAAAGAAAGGGCCTATCCTGGGGAGTTAGGAGAGGAAAGAAAGGGCCTATCCTGGGGAGTTAGGAGGGGAAAGAAATGGCCTATCCTGGGGAGTTAGGAGAGGAAAGAAATGGCCTCTCCTGGGGAGTTAGGAGGGGGGGGAAGGGCCTATCCTGGGGAGTTAGGAGAAGAAAGAAAGGGCCTATCCTGGGGAGTTAGGAGGGGAAAGAAAGGGCCTATCCTGGGGAGTTAGGAGAGGAAAGAAAGGGCCTATCCTGGGGAGTTAGGAGAGGAAAGAAAGGGCCTATCCTGGGGAGTTAGGAGAGGAAAGAAAGGGCCTATCCTGGGGAGTTAGGAGAGGAAAGAAAGGGCCTATCCTGGGGAGTTAGGAGAGGAAAGAAAGGGCCTATCCTGGGGAGTTAGGAGAGGAAAGAAAGGGCCTATCCTGGGGAGTTAGGAGGGGAAAGACAGGAGGTTTCAAGGAGGACAGGCAGTGTAAATGAGTGAGATAAAAGACCTTGAAGATTGCTGTGACTAATAAGGTGTATTAATGTGGCCTGAAGTGACCAATATCTTTCAGGATTATTTATCAATAATTATTGGACATAATAATGTCTGTTATTGATTGGGTTGTGGGCCTCTTTGTAATAACCTACATAGCAGGAACCTATAGGCAATCTATTTAATACTATACAGTATCTATTTACTGTAGGCTATCAACCACAAAGCATCATCTATTGGGCATCGTATCTGTGGGCTATGCTGGGGCAAAGCCTAAGCATATGAATGCAAGTATATGCATGATGATACCCAGCTTTACCTTTCTATGAAGCCTAATGACTATATGCCAATGACTAAACTTGATGCATGTCTCCTAGACATCAAAACCTGGATGACCAATAATTTCCTTTGTTTAGATTCTGATAAAACTGAAGTTATGATGATTGGCTCTAAACAGCTGACCAACACTCTACCCCATCACCAACACTTACTCAGTGGCCTGTCATTGTCATGTAACGCAAAAGTTAAAGACCTCGGGGTAATTATTGACCAGGACCTCTCTCTAAATAGTCCTGTAAAACACATTTAAAAAACATATTTTTTCCACCTACGAAATATTGCTAAGGTTAGCAAGTTCCTATCCTTTGAGGATGCTGAAAAATTAATACACGCATATATTACTTCCTGGCTCGATTATTGCAATGCTCTGTTCTCTGGGTGTAGTAATACCTGCATCAAAACCTACAACTAATACAAAATGCTGTGGCCCGAACACTCACCAGGACTAAAAAATATGAACATATCTCTCCTATCCTTGTTTCCCTACATTGGCTCCCTATTAAAAGTCAAATTGATTTTAAAATACTCCTCCTAACCTACAAAGCCCTCAAGGGCGATGCACCAACATATATTAAAGACTTACTTGTCCCTTACCACCCTCCTAGAATCCTAAAATCCCAAAATGCTGGTCTCCTTGTAATCCCAAGAATATCAAAATCTACGATAGGAGGAAGAACCTTTTGTTACCGTGCACCCCTCCTGTGGAATAATCTCCCCCCCCAAGCGGACACTCTAAATACCTTTAAGTCTAGACTTAAAACCTTCCTCTTTACTGTTTCCCATAGTTAGGGATGGTGCTGGCAAATCATCACTTCTCATGGGTCTTTTGGGAGGGACTGCCTCTGCTGTTGCCCCCAGTTGCGAGGCATGGCAGCCACTGACCATTCCTGCAGTGGTGCTGGGTTGCCATGCATCATACCTTAGTTATGCTGCTATAACCTAGTGCCGCCACACAGCCTTCATGTGTCATGCCGTACAACTCTCTCTCTCTCTCTCTTTCTCTTTCAGCTCTCTCTCAATATTTATATATATATACATTTATACACATATATGTATGCCCAAATTACACATTTGCTTTCTGATGTGTGAGCCTGGCCTAATTCACTATCTTCCTCTGTCCAAAACTATCTTTGCTGAGAGTCATCCCTGCCTCATTCCGGCGGACTCCTCTCACCCTCCCCTCCTGAGTGGACTACAACCAAAACTACGGGAGGCCCATGTTAGGACCGACTCTCCATCATAGAGGACCTTCCTGGACGCCGATGCTAGGCCCGACTCCCCTTCCTTGAGGCTTTGTGATTGACCCCCCCTCACAATGGCGCTGTCAAATGGACCCTAACTGTTACCCCCATGACCCATCTCACTCCTTTGAGTTTGACACTATGTCTGGCCGCTGCTACATTGTCCAGGCATAATTCCTGATAACCACCTATGGACTGACTACTATGTAATGTAAAAGTGGGATAATACTCTATTATGAACTATAATGAACCTTAGCTAAAACCATAGGCAACTTATAGTCTGTCATGGTTACTGCTGATTGTAATTTTTCTGCATGACCCCTGGCAGTTGGGTTAGCCCCTTGAGTCGTGGATCTGCCCAAGGTTTCTTCCTAGATTAACTGAACATAAGGGAGTTTTTCCTTGCCCCTGTTGCTCTTGGGTGCTCCTTCTGTGAAGCGCCACGAGACAATACTATTGTAAAAGGCGCTGTAGAAATAATACTGAATTGAACTAAATTGAAGTATATAACACCAACATTTGCACTTTGCACATAGAGAGCCATAAGGGTGTAAGTGACATTTTACCAACTTTACAGGAGAGACCAAAAAAATTACCATAATTGTACTTACTTTGTAATACTTCATGGAGACTGATTTCTGTGTTTCTTAATGACATTTATATGTGCTTGGATGGCAATATATTTACATAAAAACACTTAAATTAGACATTTTTGGCACCAACTTTTCTTTCTATTGTGAAAACAAAACATGGCTGTATCTCTGCGCTATATTGGTAAAGCATTACATTAATGAATTAAAAGTACATTATATTAATTAATTAAACGTCACTGTAAATGTTAGCACATCTGTCTACCATCAGTGTGTGTGTAAGTGTCATGTGAAACATCACTATGTGTGCTACTACAGTGCCCAGTGATGGCCAAATGGTATCCAAAGGTAATTAGTGCCAATTTCCAATTTACTATGTAAATACAAAGTGTTCTGCTGGGGTTGGAAAGCACACAGACATGGAGTCGGGCTGCTATTATCAGACCTCCCATGCCCTGCATGTAGCCATGTCTATTTCAGGTGTGCTATGTTACTGCTACTGTACTCACTCACACTTTTGTGTTTCCATTGGGGACTCTACTCTACTTGACTCAACACATTTTTGTGTTTCCATTGGGGACTCTACTCTACTTGACTCAACACACTTTTGTGTTTCCATTGGGGACTCTATTGTACTCTACTTGACTCAACACACTTTTGTGATTCCATTGGGGACTCTACTCTACTTGACTCAACACACTTTTGTGATTCCATTGGGGACTCTACTCTACTTGACTCAACACACTGTTGTGTTTCCATTGGGGACTCAACTGTACTCTACTTGACTCAACACACTGTTGTGATTCCATTGGGGACTCTACTGTACTCTACTTGACTCAACACACTTTTGTGATTCCATTGGGGACTCTACTCTACTTGACTCAACACACTGTTGTGTTTCCATTGGGGACTCAACTGTACTCTACTTGACTCAACACACTGTTGTGATTCCATTGGGGACTCTACTGTACTCTACTTGACTCAACACACTTTTGTGATTCCATTGGGGACTCTACTCTACTTGACTCAACACACTGTTGTGATTCCATTGGGGACTCTACTGTACTCTACTTGACTCAACACACTGTTGTGTTTCCATTGGGGACTCTACTGTACTCTACTTGACTCAACACACTTTTGTGTTTCCATTGGGGACTCTACTCTACTTGACTCAACACACTGTTGTGTTTCCATTGGGGACTCTACTGTACTCTACTTGACTCAACACACTTTTGTGATTCCATTGGGGACTCTACTGTACTCTACTTGACTCAACACACTTTTGTGATTCCACTGGGGATTGTACCTGGTACCCATTAGAGTTTTCATAGCTGCTTTGACCAGGTTCTCTCCATGCTGAGCCAATACTTAAAAGTGACATAAAGAGACTGAGGGCCACTGATTGGTCTGAGAGGGCTGTTGATTGGTCTGAGAGGGCCACTGATTGGTCTGAGAGGGCCACTGATTGGTCTGAGAGGGCCACTGATTGGTCTGAGTGGGCTGTTGATTGGTCTGAGAGGGCCACTGATTGGTCTGAGAGGGCTGTTGATTGGTCTGAGAGGGCCACTGCTTGGTCTGAGAGGACTGTTGATTGGTCTGAGAGGGCCACTGATTGGTCTGAGAGGGCTGTTGATTGGTCTGAGAGGACCACTGATTGGTCTGAGAGGACCACTGATTGGTCTGAAAGGGCTGTTGATTGGTCTGAGAGGACCACTGATTGGTCTGAGAGGGCTGTTGCAAGCGGCAAGAGTAACTGTTTACATGTGAGAATCAACTTTGCCTGTCCATTTACATTTACATTTAGGCATTTAGCAGACGCTTTTATACAAAGTGACTTACAAAAGAGGATAACATTCAAGCTACAACACAATGAAAGAACTAACAAGGAGTGCATATTGTTAACATAGAATCTGCACTATTTTAAGTTGAAAGTGCAATAATGTAACACAGTGTAGAGAAATTAAATTATTAAGTGCATTCTCAAAATTTACGCCAGGAGATATTCTTGGAAGAGCTGAGTCTTCACGAGTTTCTTGAAGGTGGAGAGGGTATCAGTTGATCTGGTAGCACTTGGGAGGTCATTCCACCAGCGTGAAACCAGATATGAGAAGAGTCTGGATTGACCTGCACAAGGTGTTGGCCGCGCTAGAAAACGTTCCTTAGAGGAGCGTAGCGGTCGTCGGGTGACATAGGGCTTCAGAAGAGTATTCAAGTAGATGGGAGCAGAGCCATCATTCACCCTGTAGGCCACCATAAGTGCCTTGAATTTAATGCGAGCAGCCAAGGGTAACCAGTAAAGTTCAATGAACAGAGGTGTGACATGTGCCCTTTTTGGCTGGTTAAAGACCAGACGTGCAGCTGCATTCTGGATCATCTGTAGTGGTCTCACCGCACAGGCTGGTAGGCCTGATAGGAGGACATTGCAGTAGTCAAGACAAGAGATAACCAGGGTCTGACCCAGGAGCTGGGTTGCATGTTGGGTTAGGTATGGCCTGATCTTCCCTATGTTAAATAGGGAAAAATGGCACGACCGAGCCACAGAGGCAACGTGATCTGCAAAGGTCAGTTGGTCATCGATCATGACACCTAGGTTTCTTGCCACTTTGGTGGGAGAAACAGACAGGGAGTCGATCTTGATACTGATGTCGTGATGTATGGCTTGTTTGGCTGGGAGGACCAGCAGTTCAGTTTTGGAGAGATTTAGTTGGAGGTGATGTCCTTTCATCCATGCAGATATATCAGAGAGACAGTCCGAGATCCGTGTTGACACCGTGGAGTCGTAACGCGGAAAGGACAGATAGAGCTGGGTATCATCAGCATAGTAGTGGTAAGAGAAGCCATGGGAGTGGATAATTGAGCCCAGCGAGGTGATGTACAGGGCAAAGAGAAGGGGCCCCAGCACAGATCCTTGGGGTACTCCTGTGGTGAGTTGGTGAAGTGCCGGTGTCTGTCCTAGCCATGATACGTTGAACGACCGTCCAGTAAGATAGGACTTGAACCAGGAGTGCGCTGTGCCATCAATGCCAATGTTGGTCAGCCTGTCCAGTAGTATGCTTTGGTTGACCGTGTCAAATGCTGCCGATAGGTCCAGCAGGATGAGCACTGTCCAGTCCAGTCAACTTTGAAAGTCGTTCCCTTGTTCCTTACCAAATCAAATATTTCAAGCCATGAATATGAACTACTGTGCTTCGTTTTAGAGTACTAAGTCATTGTGAAAAAATTGTATCGTTGGTTCTAAGAGCATGCTTAACCTGCAACCATGAATAAAGAAAGGGAAGGACACGCACACACGTTAAGGAAGGTAGGCTACTGTAGGTGAAATGATAAATTATTGCCTCACACTTAAATTTGAGGGGCTACTTTACTGTTTCTTCTCTATACTGCAGTCTTATGAGTGTGTGTGTGTGTGTGTGTGTGAGTGTGTGAGTGTATGCGTTACCTCTGTGCTGTTGTCTATCCACCAGTAGTACACTGCAGTCATATGAGTGTGTGTGTGTGTGTGTATGTGTGTGAGTGTGAGTGTGTGTGTGTGTGTGTTACCTCTGTGCTGTTGTCTATTCAGCAGTAGTACACTGCAGTCTTATGAGTGTGTGTGTGTGTGTATGTGTGTGTGTGAGTGTGAGTGTGAATGTGTGTGTGTGTGTGTGTTACCTCTGTGCTGTTGTCTATTCACCAGTAGTACACTGCAGTCTTATGAGTGTGTGTGTGAGTGTGAGTGTGTGTGTGTGTGTGTTACCTCTGTGCTGTTGTCTATCCACCAGTAGTACACTGCAGTCTTATGAGCGTGTGTGTGTGTTACCTTTGTGCTGTTGTCTATCCACCAGTAGTACACTGCAGTTTTATGAGTGTGTGTGTGAGTGTGAGTGTGTGTGTATGTGTGTGTTACCTCTGTGCTGTTGTCTATTCACCAGTAGTACTCTGCAGTCTTATGAGTGTGTATGTGTGTGTGTCTGTGAGTGTGAGTGTGTGTGTGTGTGTGTGTGAGTGTGAGTGTTACCTCTGTGCTGTTGTCTATCCATCAGTAGTACACCACAGTCTTGTTTGTGTGTGTGTGTGTGTGTGTGTGGGTGTGAGTGTGTGTGTGTGTCTGTGAGTGTGTGTGTGTGTGTGTGTTACCTCTGTGCTGTTGTCTATCCACCAGTAGTACACTGCAGTCTTGTGTGTGTGTGTGTGTGTGTGTGTGTGTGTGGGTGTGAGTGTGTGTGTGTGTGTGTCTGTGAGTGTGTGTGTGTGTGTTACCTCTGTGCTGTTGTCTATCCACCAGTAGTACACTGCAGTCTTGTGTGTGTGTGGCAGCAGCAGGGCTGAGAGGTTTGTGTGCTGCTCAAGCAACTGGACACGGGGGGCCATCAAGACCACCTTCTCCACAGGAGCTAGGGGCATAGAGACACACACACACACACACACACACACACATATCAACACACATAAAAGTGCATAAATATAAAACACACACACACAAATAAAAAATACGCACACACACACACAAACACACACAGAGACACACATCAAGACACACAAATGTGCATGAATATAAAACACAAAAAGTGAGTGAGTGAGTCATTAATCCAGCACTAGCTGTTTTAAATCAACACACTTGAATAGGTAACATTAGATTATTTCACAAGCATCACCACTGTTAGACAGCATCCATCATATGACAGCAAACTGCTAACTAGAGGTGAAGTAGCGCTGAGACTCATATGAAATCAAACTGCTAACTAGAGGTGGAGTAGCGCTGAGACTCATATGAAATCAAACTGCTAACTAGAGGTGGAGTAGCGCTGAGACTCATATGAGGTCAAACTGCTAACTAGAGGTGGAGTAGCGCTGAGACTCATATGAGGTCAAACTGCTAACTAGAGGTGGAGTAGCGCTGAGACTCATATGAAATCAAACTGCTAACTAGAGGTGGAGTAGCGCTGAGACTCATATGAGGTCAAACTGCTAACTAGAGGTGGAGTAGCGCTGAGACTCATATGAAATCAAACTGCTAACTAGAGGTGGAGTAGCGCTGAGACTCATATGAGGTCAAACTGCTAACTAGAGGTGGAGTAGCGCTGAGACTCATATGAAATCAAACTGCTAACTAGAGGTGGAGTAGCGCTGAGACTCAGATGAAATCAAACTGCTAACTAGAGGTGGAGTAGCGCTGAGACTCAGATGAAATCAAACTGCTAACTAGAGGATAACCAAACCATTGACCTTGTACTAACATATGGAGTACAAACAGAACAACTTACAATCTTACCTCAACATCTTACACTAACTGACCACTAACTGACCACTAACAGACCACTAACAGACCACTAACTGACCACTACATAACAAAAAGTACATTAGGCATGTTATAGTATAAGACAGCATTTAAAATGTCAAGTCAGCATATGATTTCTCACTTATAAACGATAATAAAAATGTCAAGTCAGCATATGATTTCTCACTTATAAACGATAATAAAAATAATCCAAAATTCCTTTTCGACACAATATCCCAAAAAGTAGGAATGAGGTGACCCACTCCTTTCCAATAACAAGCAGCAATGACTTTATGATGAAGACTTCAAATATCCAATTCAAACCCAGTTGGACCAGTAGTAACAAGTTCCAGTTGACCTGTAGTAATCCTTGATTCATTTACACCCACCAAATCATCAGGAATTACTTGTCAACTAAAACCTCAACATTATCCCTCCAATCCCTACACATCTCACCCTACTGGCTGAGACAATACTTACAATTGTAAATGACTCACTCATAGCAGGACATGTCCCAAATCTTTCAAGACATCTGTTATTAAAACTTCTATTAAAAAAACCCAACCTTGATCCTGATGTCATAGCTAATTAACCCTATTATTAAAACCTGGATGACTAATCATTTCTTGTGTTTAAACTCAGATAAAACTGAAGTTATAATGATAGGCCCTTAACAGCTGAATAACATTCCACCTCATTACCAAAACTTACTCAGTGGCCTTTCACTCTCATTTAACAAAAGACCTCGGGGTAATAATTGACCAGAACCTCTCTCTAAATAGCCATGGAAAACACATTTCAAAAACATCCTTTTTTCACCTACGAAATATTGCTAAGTTTAGAGAGTTCCTATCCTTTGACGATGCAGAAAAATGAATACATGCATTTGTTATATCCAGGCTTGATTATTGCAATGCTCTGTTCTCTGGGTGTAGTAATACCTGTATTAAAAACTTACAGCTAATACAAAATGCTGTGGCATGAACACTCACTTGGACTTGGATGTCTCTCCTATCCCTACACTATTCCTTACACTGGTTCCCTATTGAAAGTCAAACTCCTTCTAACCTATACGGCCCTCAATGGCCTTGCTCCAACATATATTAAAGACTTACTTGTCCCTTACTACCCTGCTAGACTGGTAACTCCACAGTGACAACATGGACCTCAGACTGTCTTTCTGATATATCTGCATGGATGAAAGGACATCACCTCCAACTAAACCTCTCCAAACCTGAACGGCTGGTCCTTCCAGCCAAACAAGCCACACATCACGACATCAGCATCAAGACTGACTCCCTATCTGTTGCTCCCACCAAGGCGGCAAGAAACCTGGGTGTCATGATCGATGACCAACTGACCTTTGCACACCACGTTGCCTCTGTGGCTTGGCTGTGCCGTTTTTCATTATTCAACATAAGAATGATCAGGGTTCCTTCTGATGACTAACAAATGACTAGTATGTTATTCATTTAATGACTAGTACGTTATTCATTTAATGACTAGTACGTTATTCATTTAATGACTAGTACGTTATTCATTTAATGACTAGTACGTTATTCATTTAATGACTAGTATGTTATTCATTTAATGACTAGTACGTTATTCATTTAATGACTAGTACGTTATGACTAGTACGTTATTCATTTAATGACTAGTACGTTATTCATTTAATGACTAGTATGTTATTCATTTAATGACTAGTACGTTAATTCATTTAATGACTAGTACGTTATTCATTTAATGACTAGTATGTTATTCATTTAATGACTAGTACGTTATTCATTTAATGACTAGTACGTTATTCATTTAATGACTAGTATGTTATTCATTTGCATGGTAATAAGTGGCTAGTTCATATTAAATATATGTACCCTAATCTAAAGTGTTACCCAAATTTGTTTCTAGAGTTTGGAGCTTGATAGAAAATATGAGTATGAATAATGACTAAATAATGAGTGTGTGTTCCATACTTGTTATATGTGTTGTGTGTATGTAAGTATATGTGTTGCGTGTGTGTGTGTGTGTTCCATACTTGTTATGTGTGTTGTGTGTATGTAAGTATATGTGTTGTGTGTGTGTGTGTGTGTGAGTGTGTGCGTGTGTGTTCCATACTTGTTATGTGTGTTGTGTGTATGTGAGTATATGTGTTGTGTGTGTGTGTGAGTGTTCCATACTTGTTATGTGTGTTGTGTGTATGTGAGTATATGTGTTGTGTGTGTGAGTGTGTGTGTGTGTATGTGTTCCATACTTGTTATGTGTGTTGTGTGTATGTGAGTATATGTGTTGTGTGTGTGTGTATGAGTGTGTGTGAGTGTTCCATACTTGTTATGTGTGTTGTGTGTATGTGAGTATATGTGTTGTGTGTGTGTGTATGAGTGTGTGTGAGTGTTCCATACTTGTTATGTGTGTTGTGTGTATGTGAGTATATGTGTTGTGTGTGAGTGTGTGTGTGTTCCATACTTGTTATGTGTGTTGTGTATATGTGAGTATATGTGTTGTGTGTGTGAGTGTGTGTGTGTGTGTGTGTTCCATACTTGTAATGTGTGATGTGTGTATGTGAGTATATGTGTTGTGTGTGAGTGTGTGTGTGTTCCATACTTGTTATGTGTGTTGTGTGTATGTGAGTATATGTGTTGTGTGTGTGAGTGTGTGTGTGTGTGTGTTCCATACTTGTTATGTGTGTTGTGTGTATGTGAGTATATGTGTTGTGTGTGAGTGTGTGTGTGTTCCATACTTGTTATGTGTGTTGTGTGTATGTGAGTATATGTGTTGTGTGTGTGTGTGTGTGTTCCATACTTGTTATGTGTGTTGTGTGTATGTGAGTATATGTGTTGTGTGTGAGTGTGTGTGTGTTCCATACTTGTTATGTGTGTTGTGTGTATGTGAGTATATGTGTTGTGTGTGTGAGTGTGTGTGTGTGTGTGTGTGTGTTCCATACTTGTTATGTGTGTTGTGTGTATGTGAGTATATGTGTTGTGTGTGAGTGTGTGTGTGTTCCATACTTGTTATGTGTGTTGTGTGTATGTGAGTATATGTGTTGTGTGTGTGTGTGTGTGTGTTCCATACTTGTTATGTGTGTTGTGTGTATGTGAGTATATGTGTTGTGTGTGTGAGTGTGTGTGTGTGTGTGTGTGTGTGTGTGTGTTCCATACTTGTTATGTGTGTTGTGTGTATGTGAGTATATGTGTTGTGTGTGAGTGTGTGTGTGTTCCATACTTGTTATGTGTGTTGTGTGTATGTGAGTATATGTGTTGTGTGTGTGAGTGTGTGTGTGTGTGTGTGTGTGTGTGTTCCATACTTGTTATGTGTATTGTGTGTATGTGAGTATATGTGTTGTGTGTGTGTGTGTGTGTGTTCCATACTTGTTATGTGTATGAAGAGTTGGCTGTCCATAGCTCCCAGGCTGTTGCGTACATGTGCAGACACTCTGTAGATCCCTGTGTGTGTGTACACATGTGTGTGTGTGTACACATGTGTTATGCTGTCTGATACATGGCTCCGTACAGAGAGAGACACACACACACTATCCCCCAAGTCCAACTGTATATCAAGTCCTGCAGAGATGACCTAAGGCACAGAAATAGATAGATAGATAAATAGACAAATAGATAGATAGAGATACTTCATTTATCCAAGGAAGGAAATTAAGATGTCCATCATACATACATACACATAGCACACAGACCTACAACATCCACTCACACATACATACTACAAAATTACACCTTCAATTGTACACAAAATACAAACTACAAAGGAAGATATACATTCTGTGCCATTGCAGTAAAGTGAGGTTGTGATATGTTAGGAACAGTGTGGAAACATCGTTCCAGTCTAGGGTGGTGTGTGTGAATGTATGAAGTATGTTAAATGTGTATTAAAGCCAGACTAGTGTATGTGAATGTATGAAGTATGTTAAGTATGTATTAAAGCCAGACTAGTGTGTGTGAATGTATAAAGTATGTTAAGTATGTATTAAAGCCAGACTAGTGTGTGTGAATGTATAAAGTATGTTAAGTATGTATTAAAGCCAGACTAGTGTGTGTGAATGTATGAAGTATGTTAAGTATGTATTAAAGCCAGAGTAGTGTGTGTGAATGTATGAAGTATGTTAAGTATGTATTAAAGCCAGAGTAGTGTGTGTGAATGTATGAGGTATGTTAAGTATGTATTAAAGCCAGACTAGTGTGTGTGAATGTATAAAGTATGTTAAGTATGTATTAAAGCCAGACTAGCGTTTGTGAATGTATGAACTATGTTAAGTATGTATAAAAGTATGTAAAAGAGTATGTATAAAAGCACCCAGATGAAAGCATGGAATGAAATGCAGTGTGCAGAACAGACTTAGACACACAGAGGTCCCGGGCATTTCAGACACTTTAAAACAGTCTGCTAAATCTTGACATCTTTAAGCTTTTCATCTGACTAAAAACATTTATGCAAAAGTGGCACATATGGTTATATTCTAGAAGGCATTAGCAATAATAATATAAGATTAAAGTGAATGTAATGAAATTCGTTTTTTAATTAAAATTACGCAAAAACCTATTTTCAAAGGTCTTCAAACCTTTCAGTCAGTCACACTCCTCACCTTCTGTGTGGCGTTGAAGAGCTGAATGGCACTAGGGACAAAGGACCTTCTTAGCCTGTCTGTTTGCAAGACAGAGACAGGAGTCTACTACTGAACATGCTTTTCTGCTTGGAAAAAGTGCTCCATTATAGAGAGCAGTCTGCTCAGGGTCCTCTAATTTGCAACTGATGTCAGTGACTCCAGCTCCACGCCCACAAAAGAGCCTTTCTCACCAGCCTGTCCAGTCATTCAGCATCCCTCTTTCTAGTGCTGCCTCCCCAACACACCACAGCACAGGAAAGAACACTGGCCATGACCGATTGGTAGAACATAAGGAGGAGTTTGCAGTAGATAGTGAAGGACCCCAGCCTCCTAAGGAAATAGAGCCTGCTCTGACTTCTCTTGTCAAGTGCATCAGTATTGACAGACCAGCCCAGTTTATTGTCCAGATGTACCCTAGGTACTTGTATGTACAGACAGTCTCCACATTCACCCCATCAATAGTGACAGGCAGCAAGAGAGGGGCAGACCTCCTGAAGTCCACCACCATTTTCTTAGGGTGCTTTCTCTCTAATAGCAGTTGGTGCGCACTAAACAGTGCATTTGGACCAAAAGCTCTTAGTTTGGTTTGTTTTCGTTGGTGTGAAAGCATCAATACACGCATACGGGTGCGCACTATCAAGCTGACCAGACCTCCAAAAAGAGGTGGTCTCAGTCCGCTTGATTCTGCACCAAATGGCAAACTCTGGTGAGAATGCAAACTCGGGTCCAAACAAACTAATCGAAATGCATCATGGGTGGGGGGCCTACTAATTATTTCATTTCCTTTTCATTTAAGGTCAAAAAGCTTTGACAAAAGTATATCCAAGTGAGCGATGCACTTAGAACAAAGAGAAGTAGCGGGAAAGAAAAGGATACATTTATCTGGTTTGACGAAGTTGATAAAATATTAGGAATGAAACCAGTTGTCGATCCGGTGGAGGTTGTTGAAAATGATGAATGTAAGCCTATGCCTGCGTCACCTACCACCTCATCAGACTTGACCCACACATCTGACCCAGATATTGATGATGGTGAGTCATTTCCTCTGCTTGTAGCCCAGGGGCCTCCTATCCTGCTATATTCTATTTGAAACATAATAGTGTAGTCAATAACTTCTGAAGGTGAGCATTTAATGCATTTAATAACCAAAATACAAAAAGCTTTCCTCAAAACAAGACTCTAATCTGTCAGCATCAGTGTCTCAGCTGTCAGTGTCTCCTTGGTGGTTCATTTCTAAGAAACACCTGATTGCAATGTGTTTGGATGACGTTTGCCCTACATCTTTCAGTTCCTCTAGCCTCAAACCAACCATAGGCCACTACATGCGGTAAACACACAGACACACACACACACACACACACACACACTTGCATGTTCAAGTTTTATTGACTTTACATTTACATCTCTTATCTTTTACAGTGGAAGACTCCAGCAACACCGTTGACGAGGCCCAGAGCACAGAGAATGAAAAGAAAGAGCCAGGTGTAGTGGGCAGTGAGAAAAGGGGGAAGTTACTCATTCCTGGAGCACAGGCAAGAAAGAGAGTTGATGATGAGGATGTGGAATATTTGGCAAAGAGCAGAAAGATGACACAGGAGATTCAGGGGGCCGAGCAGCGTTCAGCGTTAGTCGCCAATCTCCAAATACAAGTTGCTACGTGGACCTCTACTGACACAGCCTGTCTATAATTTGTGTTTTGGTGTGTACGTGTAGATAGTGTCACAAAAATGATTGAAACTGGCTCCTTGCATCCGGAAGTTGGACAGCCATTCTCTGTCTGCCCAGGAGCTGTAGATATGAGGCCACCAGCAATCACTTCACGTCCATGTGCTCCTGTGTAACACAGAGGCAAATTGATGACAGGTAGAGTAGAGGTCCATGCTGCAATTTGTATTTGGAGATAAGCTGCTAACCTAGAGTCCCTCACATTTGTTTGCTGTTGAGTGATCAACCTATTGTCTAATTACAGAGGCCATGACTGCCATAAATGTCATCTTAAAACTAAAACTAAATCTGAAGCAGCCCACTGCAGCAACCCAATAACATCCGAAATGCGTCACTATTGTTCTACAATGATTGGCAGACCTCTGTCAATAATTCAGATGGCACATGCAGAGCTACTAAGTGAAGGAGGCTAAATAATCCACAGGATCAGCTGGACACACAGCCAGATACTGATACTTTCATTCTAAATGACTCAACTAGTCTAGGGTATTAATTCTGTCATTGTACATGTAGACACATTTTCTTCTGGTGGTAAATTGCCCTTGTAGCCTGTTAACCAACAGCATAACAGATTGCACAGTAAAGGCCATGGACAAAGCATACCTGTGGGAAAGGTGCACATCTCATCGTGAGAATAGCTCATCTCCTCTGCTTGAAATGATGCGCTATATGTCTTCGTCAGCAAGACTGCATTCACTATACGTCTTCGTCAGCATATAGAAGAGAATAGTGCGTCTCCTCTGCCTGAAAATGACACACTATACGTCTACGGCGACTACAGTGCACCAGCAGACTGTCCCTAGTCATATCCCGAGTCATTCTCGAATTGGATATTTTGCCAAAATGGCCAATACAGAGAATATTATAGACAAGGATCAGAGCAAGTATCAATGTGCGAATGTGTTGCTCCTTAGTGAAAGTCAAAATTGCTGCTTATTTAGATACATAAATATTGATGAGGACACGTCAATCAGACCAATCTTGGTACGTTTTTCCAGCGCTGGCCTTGGCCAAGGCCTTCGCTGATTAGGGAGGCCAAAAGCAGATAGAATTAGTGATGTTTGGGTTTTAGGGTGAGAGGCTTACCATTTTCAGACCTCTCTATGTCCAAACTGGGCTTCGATTTTAGCCAAATCCTTTTGTGAAGCAGTGAGTATCTCCATGATGGTATCCATCGCCTTGAGCTTCTCCAAGATGTGATCCTTTTGCGGTCTATAGCCACAGTCTGAGTGCCCACAGTTCCCGCAGCTCTGCCCACTGCCTCAACCATGACGGGCAGCCCAGTGGGGCTTTTGACAGCTGTTGTCATCTTTTTCATTTCTCGTTAAACCAGGCCAATGCCCAATCCAATCAGCAAGAAACCTGTAATCATGGTTCCAAATAGGTAGATGTCTTCAATGTCCTCCACGGAAAGAGCTGCCAGACACACGACCCTCCACCTCTCCCAACCGTCCATCGTGTAGCCAGCTGCAAATGTTCCGGCAGGACAATCAGGTTCTCCCGAACCCGAGCTTCTCCTGGAGAAAATGGTGTAAATTGCATTTAGAGACCAGTTGATCAAATCCAGGCAAGATAAGGGGAGGAAGGGGAGAGACGAAGAATGCGACCGCCTCCGCTGAGAGCCAGACCACAAAAACTAGTGGTGTGAAAGCGCAGTGCAGCTGGTTAGTCCTACACTATCCCACAAAGTCCTCCCCAAGGCTCCTATACTCCCCCTCCTGTCCATCCACAAGTGCAGTGTTGTCAGAGAACCGCATGTGACATGACTCAGAGTTCTACTTAAAGGTGTACAAGGTGAACAGTACAGGAGAGAGAACCGTTCCCTGCAGCACCCCTGTGCTGCTGATCAGTCTCGGATGTGAAATGTTACACACACACACACACACACACACACACACATTCTGCATACACAGAAGAACATGGTCTGACAAGCTTATAGGACGAAAAGACATCATGAGTCTGGACTGCCAGACATGGAGGTCAGTCGCTGTTTGTGTCGCAGAGAGGTGACGTGTGTTTTCGGGCTATTGGTGTGTGTGTGTGTGTGTGTGTGTGTGTGTGTATGTGTATGTGTGTGAGAAAAAGAGAGCTCACCTGTGGGATGTGTATGAGGAAGGTGATGTTAGTGTGCGGTCGAGCCATCAGTTCACCATGAGCCGTGCTGAGGCGGACACTGCTAGGGGCTTCAGATTCACACTGCTGCATTCTGGGAATGAAATGGTCCTCCACAAGCTCCTCACAACTGTTGTTCACAACCTTCCTGTACCTTAGCACCCAACCAATGAGAAACAATCATACAGAGGTCTGCCAATGAGAAATATCCACACTTAGTTCAGCCAAAGACAAACATCCACACTTAGTTCAGCCAGTAGGTGGATTCAACATTACCTGACCAAGACTACCTTTTCAGCTGCAGACGACTGTAGTCAGCAATATGTGTGTGTGTGTGTGTTGATGTGTGCGCGTGTGAGTGTGCATGTCCTCCCCTCAAAACAGTTCTGCGTGTGTGTGTGTGTTCCGAGCCCCTCTTTTAATCCATTGTGTTGAGATCAGAGTCGGTGATTCTTTCCCCCCAAAAAATCTTTTTTTTATAAAAAACTTGATTCACGAATCGACAGACTCTTCGCATATTCCAGCTGTCGCTGACATAATGAATCGTGAGGCACATGTACGGCTGCTGCTGGTAGTTCGACTACACCACAGGTCAGCAGTGGCAGCGTAAAAGTCAATTCCTTTCAACT
>PYXC01001895.1:0-2500 GCA_015244755.2 Tenualosa ilisha | reverse complement strand
TAGCAGAGCCCAAAGCAAGTGGCAAAAAGAGGACTAGAATTACTTGCACTGCACTACGAGACAGAAACTACTTACCTATCTGACATGTTTCAGCCATAAACACCAATTAGGTCTCACATCACAGCAGAAAAACTGTTTGTAAGTGTTGTAGAGTGCATAGAACTAGAACGAGGTGTGCTGTTTTTTTCATTCCGGTGGTCACTAAGAACCTTAATGCACCTGGACAATGTCTGGATTTTGATTTTGATTTTACATTTTCCTGCAGTCTAAACCTCCAGAAGAATCATCTCATCAGTCTAAAACAGCACACATTCATAATCTCAACAATCTAAACCACCAAACACAATCTCATAATCCCACTAGTCTGAAACGAGAGGACAGTCTTTACTACATCTCATTACATGCGTATGTAAAGGAGTTAAATGCTTGTGTGTTTTGCTCCTTAAAAAAAATTAAATAGTGTATTTAGTGTATTTAGTTAGTATGTATGTGTGTGTGTGTGTGTGTGTATGTATGTGTGTGTATATGTGTGCATGCATGTGTGTGTGTTTATGACTCTGTACATGTGAGAGAGTAGTAAAAAACTGTAGCAAAAAACTGACAGGCAAGACAGGCTGCCATTGTTGTTTCTCTGTTCACAAGTCTTAGAACGTGGTGGAAAAAGCTGTTCTGGAGTCTGGTGGTTCCAGCCTTAAGACTGCAGTATTGCATGCCAGATGTAGCAGCTGTGCAGAGTGTAGCAGAGTGATCTGATTTGCCAAACAGTGGCCAGAGGACGGATTTGACTGCATCACGGAAGGGAGAGTAACAATGGTCCAGTATGCAGACTCCATGTGTGATTACATTGATATGCAGGAAATCTTCTGGAAGTACCGTTCTAAGAGATGCCTGGTTGAAATCTTTTGGAAGTACCGTTCTAAGAGATGCCTGGTTGAAATCTTTTGGAAGTACCGTTCTAAGAGATGCCTGGTTGAAATCTTCTGGAAGTACCGTTCTAAGAGATGCCTGGTTGAAATCTTTTGGAAGTACCGTTCTAAGAGATGCCTGGTTGAAATCTTTTGGAAGTACCGTTCTAAGAGATGCCTGGTTGAAATCTTCTGGAAGTACCGTTCTAAGAGATGCCTGGTTGAAATCTTCTGGAAGTACCGTTCTAAGAGATGCCTGGTTGAAATCTTTTGGAAGTACCGTTCTAAGAGATGCCTGGTTGAAATCTTCTGGAAGTACCGTTCTAAGAGATGCCTGGTTGAAAATCTTCTGGAAGTACCGTTCTAAGAGATGCCTGGTTGAAATCTTTTGGAAGTACTGTTTCTGATTGCAGTGGAATGTAGACAGCTGTTGCCACAACAGCTGTGAAATCTCTTGGCAACCAGAACACACATCACCACACATAGATTATTTATATATATTTTCACCAGTCTGAAATAGCAAGCACAAGTTCATAATCTCACCAGTCCTACACAGCAAACCCTCACTCACCCCACACAGGGAGGGCCACTGAGGGACTCTTTCATCTGTGCTACAATCTCAACCAGAGAAACAGAGGTTAACCTACAGGCCTCATGTTGATTCATGATTGACATTTTAATTAACGTCTCTTCTCCCCTCCAACCGAACAGTAATTAATCAGTCATTTTGTGTGTGTGTGTGTGGTGTGTGTGTGTGTGTGTGTGTGCGTGTGGTGTGTGTGTGTGTGTGCGTGTGCTCTAGCTTCTTTGATTATGCAGCAGACTGTTGGGTGCTTGCTGATGCATGCGAATGTGCGCTTGCGAATTGGCAGTGTGTGGGTGTATGTGAGACTGTATGTATGTGTGACTGCATCTGCTGAGGCTTGCTTATTTCTGCAGTGTGTATGTGTGTGCATGTGTGTACAAGTGTAACTGCTGATACTTGCATATTTAGGCAGTAGTCCGTGTGTGTGTGTGTGTGTGTGTGTGCGTATGCACATATGAGTGAGTGAGCATGCTCTTCTTAATTATGTTATTTGTGTGTGTGTGTGTGTGTGTGTGTGTGTGTGTGTGTGTGTGTGTGTGTGTGTGTGTACTCACGTGATAATATGGTGGTGTGTGTCCTGCTCCATCAGAGCTCCATCCACAAAAAGAGGGAAAGAGAGAACCTGTACTGCAGCCAGCTTCTTCCTTCATCAATACTTAGCCTAGACACACACACACACACACACACACACACACACACACACACACAACCCAGTAACCATCAAACTATTATACTCTCGTCTCTCAGATGGACTCAGGCATTTTTTGTAATTATTATTATTATTATTATTATTAACCCACTGCAATCTCTCACTCACACACACACACACACACACTTAATGCACACACATAACCACACACATACACGCACTTATGTAGACACACAACCACACACCACACACTTACGCAGACATTACACAGACATTACCACACACACACGTACACACACACATACAACTCACCACAAGTGGTTGATGGGAACTGAAGACTGGGTGATCGCCATCAAAGCT
>PYXC01001894.1:277500-290000 GCA_015244755.2 Tenualosa ilisha | reverse complement strand
GCTGTTTATTTCACCAAGGTTTTCTCAAGGAAAAAACAAGAAATTTCTCTTGGTAAAATATGATGGCTGGTGGTCTAGATGCACCAGCACTGGGGTGGTTTAGATGCACCAACACTGGGGTGGTTTAGATGCACCAATGGTGGTCTAGATGCACCAACACTGGGGTGGTTTAGATGCACCAACACTGGGGTGGTTTAGATGCACCAACACTGGGGTGGTTTAGATGCACCAACACTGGGGTGGTTTAGATGCACCAACACTGGGGTGGTTTAGATGCACCAATGGTGGTTTAGATGCACCAACACTGGGGTGGTTTAGATGCACCAACACTGGGGTGGTTTAGATGCACCAACACTGGGGTGGTTTAGATGCACCAACACTGGGATGGTTTAGATGCACCAATGGTGGTTTAGATGCACCAACACTGGGGTGGTTTAGATGCACCAACACTGGGGTGGTTTAGATGCACCAACACTGGGGTGGTTTAGATGCACCAACACTGGGATGGTTTAGATGTACCAACACTGGGGTGGTTTAGATGCACCAACACTGGGGTGGTTTAGATGCACCAACACTGGGGTGGTTTAGATGCACCAACACTGGGGTGGTTTAGATGCACCAGCACTGGGGTGGTTTAGATGCACCAACACTGGGGTGGTTTAGATGCACCAACACTGGGGTGGTTTAGATGCACCAATGGTGGTTTAGATGCACCAACACTGGGGTGGTTTAGATGCACCAACACTGGGGTGGTTTAGATGCACCAACACTGGGGTGGTTTAGATGCACCAACACTGGGGTGGTTTAGATGCACCAACACTGGGGTGGTTTAGATGCACCAATGGTGGTTTAGATGCACCAACACTGGGGTGGTTTAGATGCACCAACACTGGGGTGGTTTAGATGCACCAACACTGGGGTGGTTTAGATGCACCAACACTGGGGTGGTTTAGATGCACCAATGGTGGTTTAGATGCACCAACACTGGGGTGGTTTAGATGCACCAACACTGGGTTGGTTTAGATGCACCAATGGTGATTTAGATGCACCAACACTGGGGTGGTTTAGATGCACCAACACTGGGGTGGTTTAGATGCACCAGCACTGGGGTGGTTTAGATGCACCAGCACTGGGGTGGTTTAGATGCACCAACACTGGGGTGGTTTAGATGCACCAATACTGGGGTGGTTTAGATGCACCAGCACTGGGGTGGTTTAGATGCACCAACACTGGGGTGGTTTAGATGCACCAACACTGGGGTGGTTTAGATGCACCAACACTGGGGTGGTTTAGATGCACCAATGGTGATTTAGATGCACCAACACTGGGGTGGTTTAGATGCACCAACACTGGGGTGGCGGGTTGGACTTCTTCAGCACTGGGGTGTTTAGATGCACCAACACTGGGGTGGTTTAGATGCACCAACACTGGGGTGGTTTAGATGCACCAGCACTGGGGTGGTTTAGATGCACCAACACTGGGGTGGTTTAGATGCACCAACACTGGGGTGGTTTAGATGCACCAACACTGGGGTGGTTTAGATGCACCAGCACTGGGTGGTTTAGATGCACCAACACTGGGGTGGTTTAGATGCACCAACACTGGGGTGGTTTAGATGCACCAACACTGGGTGGTTTCACTGGGGTGTTAGATGCACCAACACTGGGGGTGGGTTTAGATGCACCAACACTGGGGTGGTTTAGATGCACCAATGGTGGTTTAGATGCACCAACACTGGGGTGGTTTAGATGCACCAACACTGGGGTGGTTTAGATGCACCAACACTGGGGTGGTTTAGATGCACCAATGGTGGTCTAGATGCACCAACACTGGGGTGGTTTAGATGCACCAACACTGGGGTGGGCGGGTTGGACTTCTTCAGCACTGGGCTGGTTTAGCTGCCGTAGGAAGTCCATCCTCTGGTGTGCTCTCTTGACGGGGGACCTGCTGTGGAGATCCCAGTTGAGGTCATGGGAAACAAGCGTCCCCCAGAGCACGAGGGGGCGAGTGCTGCTGGTGACATCCTGTAGTCCACAACCATCTCTACAGTTTGAGCTGCACTGAGCTGCAACACACTCCTCCAGGTTGTTGTCCTCACACCAGTTGAGCAAACTGTCAACTTGCTGTCTGTACGCAGACTCATCCTCGCCTGAGTGTGTGTGATGAGGGTGGTGTGTGTGATGAGGGTGGTGTGTGTGATGGGGGTGGTGTGTGTGATGGGGGTGGTGTCATCGGCAGACTTCAGGAGCTTGACAGACCGGTGAGTGGAGGTGCAGCTGCTGGTGGAAAGGAAGGGGCAGCAGTTGGTGCCACTGGTGCGGCTGCCAGGGACGTCTGCCCAGCTTTACGCGCTGTCTCCTGTCTGACAGGAAGTCTGTGTTCCACCAGCGGGGGCATCAGGCACATTGAGCAGGAAGAGTCTCTCCTGCAGCCTGGCCGGTCTGATGGTGTTGAAGGCTGAGCTAACAGGAATCCAGGCACAGGTGCCTGTAGTGTCCAGGCCATGAAGAGAGAAGTGAGTGAAGTACCGGATTGGCTGCATCATCTCCAGATCTCTCAGGTTAGCTGGTTAAATATGACTGTAGTTAGCTGGTTAAATATGACTGTAGTTAGCTGGTTAAATATGACTGTAGTTAGCTGGTTAAATATGACTGTAGATAGCTGGTTAAATATGACTGTAGTTAGCTGGTTAAATATGACTGTAGTTAGCTGGTTAAATATGACTGTAGTTAGCTGGTTAAATATGACTGTAGTTAGCTGGTTAAATATGACTGTAGATAGCTGGTTAAATATGACTGTAGTTAGCTGGTTAAATATGACTGTAGTTAGCTGGTTAAATATGACTGTAGATGGCTGGTTAAATATGACTGTAGATAGCTGGTTAAATATGACTGTAGTTAGCTGGTTAAATATGACTGTAGATGGCTGGTTAAATATGACTGTAGATGGCTGGTCAGCACAAAGCTTCAAGGTGGATGGAGAGTCTGTCACTGTTTGAGTCATTAATAACTCTGTGATTGTCTGATTTCTCTCCATAAACCCATTAGAGCCTCAAACTAACACACAAATATGATTTATAACTATTTAGTTAAGATGATGATGATTTATAACTATTTAGTTAAGATGATGATGATGATTTATAACTATGTAGTTAAGATGAGATTAGGAGAAATAATAATGGAGAAATAGGTATGACTATTGATAATCACACTTCAGTTTCGCCCCTTGGGATCAATGACATTGTGGGGCTCATTTAAGGGACACAGATTTTGTTCATCTTGATTTTCACTGTGAAGAATTGCGATGGTCCAGTGTGGAACCCAGCAGATCATCTCGGCCACTAGGGGGCAGTAGAGTCCTACACATCAGCAGCAAATGAATCCATTCAGACACAAAGCAAAGCAAAAGTGGAATCTTTTCTGCCCTCTTGGCCCCCTCAGTGTCTCACTGTCACAGTTGGACTGATTCTGTTTGTTGCTAACTAGGGCTGGGTGATATTTGGGAAAACATTTCTTTATGATATATTTTCCAACATTCATTGATATCTGGTTAGGGATGTGTGATCAAACTCAAAATCAGCATCTTTTAAGTTCACACAATAAATAACAATATCAGTGATAATTAAATGCAATTAACTGAAATATGCGTGATCATTGTTGAATTATGAGTTGCAATTTGATAATTGCCCAGCCCTCTTGGAAACAAATAAATCCATATTGTGTCAAACTTGCAGAGTTGCTAGATGTTTGTGTTCCACAAGGGTGGATGTGTGTGTGTGTGTGTGTGTGTGTGTGTGTGTGTGTGTGTGTGTGTGTATGGCTATTAGTGTACAGGAGGGCAAATACAGCACATCCAGCCTTGTGGCTGTTTCCACGGGGTTTATGTTGACACCAGACATGACAGGACATGAACAGATCCAGTTCAGCACCACGGACAGCAGCCTGCTATCAACCCCGCAGAAAACAGTCAGATATCAGCACCACGGACAGCAGCCTGCTATCAACGCCACTGAAAACAGTCAGATATCAGCACCACGGACAGCAGCCTGCTATCAACGCCACTGAAAACAGTCAGATATCAGCACCACGGACAGCAGGCTGGTTAGATATCAGCACCAGGGCCAGCAGCCTGCTATCAGCCCTGTCTCTGCCAGTGTGGATCCCTCAGTCCACTACAAACATTCTGGCACAGAAATATATCTTGTACCCATGGCAACCCCCCACACCCAACCCCTTCCTGGAGTCCTTGCAGTTTGTAGGGTATTAGGGCTTTTGCAGCCTTATGGGTAGATGGACAAAAGTGTGTGTGTGTGTGTGTGTGTGTGTGTATGTGTGTGTGTGTGTATGTGTGTGTGTTTGTGTGTGCGTGTGAGCAAATATAGCACATCCAGCCTTGTAGCAGTTCCTTCAGGGCTCATGCTGACACCAGACCTGATGGGACATGATGGGACCTGATGGGACCTGACTATGTAGCTCAAACTAGACCATGTGGGGGTGGGTGGGTTTTTTTGGTTTGGGTTGTTGTTGTTACTGGGTGTGTGTGTGTGTGTGTGTGTGAGAGAGAGAGAGAGAGAGAGAGAGGGAGGGAGAGAGTGTGTGTGTGACTGAGAGGTGTGAATTAAAAGCCCACACATTCAGTTTGGTAGAGAGAGAATGGGGGCAGATTTGTGTGTGTGTGTGTGTGTATGTGTGTGTTTTGTTATTTCAGGAGAAAGGTTTCTGTGTGATCTGTGTCAGTGAGGCCACACACACACACACACACACACACACACTCACACACACACACAGCTGCTCATCCTCTGTTTCCTGATGTTGTTCCACTAATGTTAAGCAGCCGGCATTTCAAATCCAGTCCTTTGGCCTCTACTGTGTCTTTGTGTGTCCTCAGACTACAGACTGCTTTGTGTGTGTGTGTGTTTGTGTGTGTTTGTGTTTGTGTGTGTGTTTGTGTGTGTGTGTTTGTGTTTGTGTGTGTGTTTGTGTTTGTGTTTGTGTGTGTGTTTGTGTGTGTTTGTGTTTGTGTGTGTGTTTGTGTTTGTGTGTGTGTTTGTGTGTGTGTGTGTGTGTGTGTGTGTTTGTGTTTGCGTGTGTGTGCATGTGCTGTCAATCAATCAGGGCTCTCTCATGAACAGATTCTCTGATTAGGACTGACATGCATCACAATGACAAACACACACACACACACACACACACACACACACGCATATGCACCCACACACACATAGGAGACACGTGTCGAGCTATGTCTGAGATGACTGATTGGTGGCTGTAGGAAACCAGTAGAAGATCTTTATATTTAGCACCTCACTTGTGTGTGTGTGTGTGTGTGTGTGTGTGTGTGCGCACCAATTAAATGGCATCAATTATGATCTAATAGTTAGTTAATTACACATGCTCTAAAGCGATTACACACACACACACACACACACACACACACACACACACACACACACACGGTGGCTTTGTCTAATCAGAGTGGCTGTAATATCATTATGGCCAAGGAGAACAACCAGCCACTTTACCCTAGGTGGGAATCTCTGATTGCCACACACACACATACACACAGACACACACACACACACACACACACCATGTAAGCAAGCACAATCACACTAACCTGTGCATGTGGCAGACAGCCAGCCAGACAGACAGACATAGACACTGTTTCAGCACAGACGCACACACACACACACAAAGTAGGAACCTGCACATATGTTGGTCATTGTAATTGTGGGCACACAGACACTATTTTAGCATTTCAGCAGGCCAGTGGACACAGCATACAGCAAGTGCTGGAGACTAAAGGTTTGGTTTGTCAACCCAGTTGGGTTTGGTGTTTGGGTTTGGTTTGTCAACCCAGTTGGGTTTGGTGTTTGGGTTTGGTTTGTCAACCCAGTTGGGTTTGGTGTTTGGGTTTGGTTTGTCAACCCAGTTGGGTTTGGTGTTTGGGTTTGGTTTGTCAACCCAGTTGGGTTTGGTGTTTAGCATGTGAGCAGGCCAGTGGAGTTTAGTCTCTCCTCTCATAAGAGACTTGAAGAGCTGTAGTTTCTAGATTAAAATGCCATTGCATCTAATCTAATGAGGAGTACACACACACACAGAGACACACACACACTCACTCACTGAAGCAGGACATCCATTTTGATCAGAATGGCTGCAGTAGATTAATTTCTCTCTTAATGAGAATGGACATGTAGATTTATGAATGGCCAATGAGTAAGCAGTGTGTGTGTGTGTGTGTGTGTGTGTGTGAGAGAGAGAGAGAGAGAGAGAGAGAGAGAGATTAAGTTCCTTTCCCCATATCTGGACAGTAACACTTTGAAATGATCAGACAATGGATTATAGTACAGGTAGATTATGACAGAAGTACTGTCCCTGTAGTGGTTGCTGCAATGTTATTGTTTGCTGAGGAACTGTGTCTAAGTGCATCTGTGTGTGTGTGTGTGTGTATCTGTGTGTGTATCTCTACCACATGTCAGGTGTTTTGGCCCTGCAATCCCTTAATGCATGCAGTGTGTGTGTGTGTGTGAATCATTGTTACAATAGACCTAGACTTAGACATTTACATTTCCATGTAGGCATTTAGCAGACGCTTTTATCCAAAGCGACTTCCAAAAGAGGAGAACATTCAAGCTACAACACAATGAAAGAACTAACAAGGAGTGCATATTGCTAACATAGAATCTGCACTATTTTAAGTTGAAAGTGCAATAGTGTAACACAGTGTAGAGAAATTAAATTATTAAGTGCATTCTCAAAATTTACGCCAGGAGATATTTTTGCAAGAGCTCGGTCTTCACGAGTTTCTTGAAGGTGGAGAGGGTATCAGTTGATCTGGTAGCACTTGGGAGGTCATTCCACCAGCGCGGAACCAGATATGAGAAGAGTCTGGACTGACCTGCACAAGGTGTTGGCTGTGCTAGAAAACGTTCCTTAGAGGAGCGTAGCGGTCGTCGGGTGACATAGGGCTTCAGAAGAGTATTCAAGTAGATGGGAGCAGAGCCATCATTCACCCTGTAGGCCACCATAAGTGCCTTGAATTTAATGCGAGCAGCCAAGCCAAGGGTAACCAGTGAAGTTCAATGAACAGGGGTGTGACATGACATAGACACATATCACTGCCTAGCTGGCTTTAGATATAAATATCTGCTAAAGGCATACATGGAAATGAGTAACGCCATCACTATAACTGGGCTTCACTCTCAGAGTCCTGACACACCTGCCAAATAACGAGTAACGCCATCACTATAACTGGGCTTCACTCTCAGAGTCCTGACACACCTGCCAAATAACGAGTAATGCCATCACTATACCTGGGCTTCACTCTCAGAGTCCTGACATACCTGCCAAATAACGAGTAACGCCATCACTATAACTGGGCTTCACTTTCAGAGTCCTGACGTACCTGCCAAATAACGAGTAACGCCATCACTATAACTGGGCTTCACTCTCAGAGTCCTGACACACCTGCCAAATAACGAGTAACGCCATCACTATAACTGGGCTTCACTCTCAGAGTCCTGCCACACCTGCCAAATAACGAGTAACGCCATCACTATAACTGGGCTTCACTCTCAGAGTCCTGACACACCTGCCAAATAACGAGTAATGCCATCACTATACCTGGGCTTCACTCTCAGAGTCCTGACATACCTGCCAAATAACGAGTAACGCCATCACTATAACTGGGCTTCACTTTCAGAGTCCTGACGTACCTGCCAAATAACGAGTAACGCCATCACTATAACTGGGCTTCACTCTCAGAGTCCTGACACACCTGCCAAATAACGAGTAACGCCATCACTATAACTGGGCTTCACTCTCAGAGTCCTGCCACACCTGCCAAATAACGAGTAACGCCATCACTATAACTGGGCTTCACTCTCAGAGTCCTGCCACACCTGCCAAATAACGAGTAACGCCATCACTATACCTGGGCTTCACTCTCAGAGTCCTGCCACACCTGCCAAATAACGACACCTTGCCAGCTGTCATAAAGCAACAGTTCTGTTTGTCCTTTTTCTAGCTGATAACTGAAACTGTCAGGTCCGCATCGGACCTGGTCACGGCCACGCCCCCTCACTCAACGTCACAGACTCACAGCTCGTCTCCCCGTTTGCATTCACCTCCTCAGGCACGATCACCTTCACCTGAGTTCTAATTGGTGTCACCTGGTCTCCACCCCATTTAAGCCTCCCTCCTGCTTCACTCGTGGTCTGGCCTCGTCGTTGTCACCTTGCTTCCCGCGTGTTCGTGTGATTCCCACATCTCCAGTGATCTCCAGTGTCTCCTTTTCCCGTAAGCCCAGACTCCCCAGTTCGTCAACTTCCGTGTTCTCCTGTGCTCTCCCGCGTCTCTGTTCTAGTAAGCCTAGACTCCCCTGTGGTTATTGTTCCTCTCTGTGTTTTGTTCATCGTTCGAATTCGTGCTTTTGTGTTTGAACCCGTTAACTCCTGTGTGTTAGTTTTTCCCTATCTTCTGAGCGTTGTTCTTTGTTTTCTCCGTTATAAGTAGCGGACGTGACTTCTGTTCTCCCCCTGTTCGTTTAAGTATTAAAGACTATTATATTTGAATATTGCCTCCGCCTTGTCTGTGCCTGACAGAAACAGTTGAAGTCAAATGTACATGTCAGCTAATAGTTCACGTTTCACGTCCATTTCACGGACACTAAAAGGCCACGGAGAAAGTGGCGTCACGTGAACTTCTTCAGCACGTAAATCTAATCTAAATCTAACTGGACTGTACATTGTATCAATCCTATAAAATACCAATTAATACTTTTTAATACTTTTAATCATCTTTGCAAATTTGATTTGTCACTTTTTAAAACCAAGCTGACAGCCTAAGATAGACCTTTGAAGAGAACCCAGTGATGGAACACAGACAGAACAGGAAGCTGAGATAGTGTTTCTCATGTAGACAGGGAACCTGTCCTCTTGTCTTGAGGTGTGTGTGTGTGTCTGTGTGTGTGTGTCTGTGTGTGTGTGTGTGTGTTTTAGACTAGTCCTTTCTCCTGACTGACACCTCTCCTCTGCCAGTCCCTCCATCCCACCCACATTTTCTCTCCCTCTCCCTCTCTCTCTCTCTCTGTACCCAACCCTTTGTCTTCTTTTGTGTTCTTCCATCCTTCCATTCTATTGCCTCTCTCCTCTCCCTTCCTCTCCTCTTCTCTCTCTCTCCTTTCTCTCTCTATTCTTCTCTCTCTCCTCTCCTCTTCTCTCTGTCCTTCTCCACCTCCCTCTCTGTCTGGGAGCGTGTGTGTGTGTGTGTGATTTTGATTGTGTGCGTGTGTATATGTGTGTGAGTGTGCGTGTGTGTGTGACTGTGTGTGTGAGTGAGTGAGTGTGATTGTGTGTGTGTGTGTGTGTGTGTGTGTGTGTGTGTGTAAGTGAGTGAGTGTGATTGTGTGTGTGTGTGTGTGTGTGTGTGTGTGTGTGTGTGTGAGTGAGTGAGTGTGATTGTGTGTGTGTGTGTGTGTGTGTGTGTGTGTGGTGTGTGTGTGTGACTGTGTGTTGAGTGAGTGAGTGTGATTGGTGTGTGTGTGTGTGTGTGTAAGTGAGTGAGTGAGTGGGTTTCTGCGCCACTGGTGCGAGGTTCACACTATGACCTGTGGAATCGCTGGCGGAGTCTGTCTCTCTTTCCTTTCCTCTCTCTGTTTCTTTTCTTTCTTGTCCTTTCCCTCTCCCTCCTTCTCTTTTGCTCTCTCCTCCTCCCCCCTCTCTTTCTCCCTCCCTCTCTCTCTCCCTCTCTCTCCCTCCTTCTCTCCCTCTCTCTCTCGCTCTCTCTCTCCTCCTTCTCTCTCCCCTCTCTCTCTCTCTCTCTCTCCACTGGGGTTATGAGTGGAGGATGTGGTCTATGATGAATCTTGAGGGGCTGGAGATGATTGCTGTGCTGGTGCTGTGGTCGTGTTTGTTAAGGTCCTTGAGAAGTTTGGACTACTAGAGACTGGCTACAGCGGTAAGAGAGAGTGTGTGTGTGTGTGTATAATTTTGTGCACACACACACGTGTGTGGTGTGTCAGAGAGAGGAGAGTGAGTTCGTGTTTGTTAAGGTCCTTGAGAAGTTCAGATTTCATGACTGACTACAGCGGTAGGAGCAAGTGTGTGTGTGTGTGTGTGGTGTGTGTGTGTGTGTGTGTGTGTGTGAGAGAGGTGAGAGTATTGTGTTGTTAAGATCTTTCAATGTGTGTCATCAGGTGTGAGAAGCATTTCTACTGCAGGGCACACAGCTCTGAAGACAACATCTCACACACACACACACACACACACACACACACACACACACACACATATATTAATATTCATATCTCACACACACACACCACACACACACACACACACACACACATATTAATATTCCTATCTCAGTATGGTTGGTGTTTCAGATGGCAAAACCACAGCACATGTTGTTGTTGTTTGTTGTTGTTTGTTGTTGTTGTGTTGATCCATTAGACTGTGTTTAACCACTGATCAACTTTTTTGATTAACTATGTCTGCCAGAGTTCAAGTCAAGTGTGTGTGTGTCTGTGTGGTGTGTGTGTGTTGTGTGTTGTGTGTGTGTGTGTGTGTGTGTGTGTGTGTGTTTTCTTGATTCCCATTGCTCATTGGGTTCACACAGAACTGTGTGTGTGTAGGGTGGTTAGGTGTGTCATGCCCCATTCTTACATTCACACCTCTCTCTGCCACCACATATCTGTTCCCAGCATGTGTGTGTGTGTGTGTGTGTGTGTGTGTGGTGTGTGTGAGAGAGAGAGAGAATGACAGAAATAGTTTCTCCTCTTCTTCTCTCTAAAGCCATTGTGTTCCAGACTGTGACAATCACACTCGCTTGGCGACTCCCTCTCTTTCATTTGTGTGTGTGTGTGTGTGTGTGTGTGAGTAACTTTACTGTGTATATATCGTCTGCAATATTATCATTCTTTTAACGATGTGCAAATTTTCATTGTTGAGGATTTAAATGACTTCACCAAAAACAGTGAAACGCATCGCAACTCCACACCGTCGCTGAATGTTTACCACAGACACCCACAGACAAGACTTCGCTCACAGACACGACTGGGCTCACAGACACGACTGGGCTCACAGACACGACTGGGCTCACAGACACGACTGGGCTCACAGACACGACTGCGCTCACAGACACGACTGCGCTCACAGACACGACTGCGCTCACAGACACGACTGGGCTCACAGACACGACTGTGCTCACAGACACGACTGCGCTCACAGACATGACTGGGCTCACAGACACGTCTGAGCTCACAGACACGACTGGGCTCACAGACACGACTGCGCTCACAGACACGACTGGGCTCACAGACATGACTGGGCTCACAGACACGTCTGAGCTCACAGACACTACTGGGCTGACATGATCATGTGATCTGCTAGCACTACACCAGACAAGCATCATCCATGCATTCATGCAGACACCTCACACACACACACACACACACACACACACACACACACACAGATCAGCTGGCAGCTCCAGCCCTAACTACCAAATAATTTAGTGGTGAGATGTGAACCTTTGCAGGGGCTTGAATTTGACAAGAGTGATGGGGGTCAAAAGAACACCATCTGCAATCTGTCAAAACCACAACTTCACAATCAGTCAGCACCCCGCACCATCCAGACTGATGAGGGAGAGATGTTGGGAGCGAGATAGAAAGTTTGATAGCAAGTTGCACCATCTCTGCTTTGACTACAACAGTCGGCACTTTCTACAGCTGAAAGTAAATGTAAAGCAGAGGGATGCACCATGTGTAACAGCTGTGCAAGTGTAACCTCATGCCGAGCACATAAAGCATTTTCTCAGAGCTCTTGTTTAACGAAATAGGTACACTATGGAAATCCTAGGGTTACACTATGTAATAATAGGGTTACACTATGGAATAATAGGGTTACACTATGGAATAATAGGGTTTAAGTATGAGGAAAGTTTACCCTAGCTCATGAAACATGTTTTTTTTTATTTTGACAATTTAATTTTAAATTGCAAATAAAACAATTGCCTTTACACAGTGATATTCCTGAGCTGCCAAAGACTTTTCACAGTAGCCACATAAACACAAATGCCTGCAGCTCGCTAAACAGTCTGTAAACTGGGTGTAACATGTTTAAAAGCTCATGTGAATAGGAGGAACATGTCCAGTTTAATGATCAAGCATGATGGGGGCATACTGACGACTCTGATTTAATGATCAAGCATGATGGGGGCATACTGACGACTCTGATTTAATGATCAAGCATGATGGGGGCATACTGACGACTCTGATTTAATGATCAAGCATGATGGGGGCATACTGACGACTCTGATTTAATGATCAAGCATGGTGGGGGCATACTGACGACTCTGATTTAATGATCAAGCATGATGGGGGCATACTGACGACTCTGAAAGAGGAGAGTGTCTGCATACTTGCTAGCATTGGTCCATCTCCTATAACTAGCCGTGTGTTAGACTATGGCAAACCATTTTAACATAATACAGACTATG
>PYXC01001894.1:250000-257500 GCA_015244755.2 Tenualosa ilisha | reverse complement strand
CATTGCAGAGTGGTGGACACAAACACACACCCCTACACACACACACACACACACACACACTCCACACTCTAACTCTAGCTTCAACATTATTGTTATATCCTTCAAAAGAAACTCTGACTATCCTGAAGCAGGACACGGGGCCAATGAAATAATCAGAAGTCAATAAGCAGGCAGGAAAAACCTCAATAAATAGCCAGGAAATGAAGAAATACATAAAGATATGGATTGAGGTTCTACACAGTCACAGATGAAGACCAAGCCTGTCTGAACCATTCCTGTCTGACAGATCTCTAAACACAAGCAGTGATCTCACATCTGTTTACTGCACACCAGCGGTGGAAGAAGTGCTGGAACTCAGTACTTAAGTAAAAGTACAAATAACCAGCAGAATATCTACTAAAGTAGAAGCAGAACTACAACATAATATCTATTCAAGTAGAAGCAGAACTACAACATAATATCTACTCAAGTAGAAGCAGAACTACAACATAATATCTACTCAAGTAGAAGCAGAACTACAACATAACAGTCTACAGAATCAGCTCCCACATAAAATTGTACAAAACTCCTAATGGAGTTTCCATGGAAATGCTGATGACCAAAACTGCTTCCTGAAAGAAAAACACAGAACTTCCACTAATTCAGATATTTTAATCATAGGCTGACTGGAAGAATTTTACTTTTGCCGTCACTAGTGTACATTTCCAGTCTCGAAATGGACAACAACCAGTCCATCTCCTTACTTGATAGGCTGGTCAGAGAGATCATGGCTGGTTCACCCATGAGCTGCTCCATCACATCCAAATTCTCCATCTCCATCCTCATAATTGTTGCAGCAGTGTTGAGTTTGTAAAGTGGAACAGGCTACACAGTCGCTTAGGTAACATTAGGCTGACCTACTGAAGATAACGCTGGTCAAACTGGGACAGCATGTCTCACTGCAACAATTCACAAGTCACACAGGATAAACACATTAGGTAAGGTGCGTCATCTATAAAAACACACTAACTGACCTAGCAGGTAGCAAGCGGTGATTAGCATGACAGCTAACAATGGTGATGCTAAGCCCAGAAAAAAGGCACTCTGGCCCAGACAAGAGTGCTTCAAGTCCAAGATGACAAAACATAGCAGAAAATGTTATACATCACCCATTGGGACGAATGGGAACCTCGGCTTCACACAAACAATGTATCTGATTGGTTTAAACTTCACACAAACAATGTATCTGATTGGTTTAAACTTCACACAAACAATGTATCTGATTGGTTTAAACTTCACACAAACAATGTATCTGATTGGTTTAAACTTCACACAAACATAGTATCTGATTGGTTTAAACTTCCAGCAGCCTAGGCGACTTCAGGCAAAAAGTGACAGCCTAATAAAATGAACCGGGACGCATTTTAGAAATGTAGAGGAGCAAAAGTACAAACGACTTTAATAGCTGCAGAATGGAGTGAAGAAAAAGTATTCAGAATTATTCATCATTTCCACTCAAGTGAAGTACAGATATGTGAAAACTGTACTTAAGTACAATAGCAAAGTATGTGTACTTCACTACCTTCCACCACTGCTACTGTGTGTGGTTCTGCATCTTTGCAGTTGAGAAACAGCAGCATTCAGATGATACATGGAGCTGACGGAGAGAGAGAAAGACTGTGTGTGTGTGTGTGTGTGTGTGTGTGTGTGTGTGTGTATTTGTATGCGCCTGTGTGTGTGTGTGTCAGATCTGTTTACACATTTACACATGTCTGTTGATCGGATCAGTTGAGAAACTGCAGCACTCAAATGATACATGGAGCTGACCGAGAAATGAAGACTGTGTGTGTGCATCGGTGTGTGTTTTTACATCTGTGTGAATGTGTGTGTGTGTGCATCTGTGTGTGTTTTTACATCTGTGTGAATGTGTGTGTGTGCGTGTTTTTACATCTGTGTGAATGTGTGTGTGTGTGTGCTTTTACATCTGTGTGAATGTGTGTGTGTTTGTGTATCTGTGGTTAAAACAGAGGCGTGTGTGTGTGTGTGTGTGTGTGTGTCTGTTTGTGTATGTGTGTTTAAAACAGAGGTGGAAAAAAGGTGTGTGTGAGTGAGTCTGTGTGTGCGTGTTTGTATATGTGTAGTTAAAACAGGCGGAAAAAAAGGTTTGTGTGTGTGTGTGTGTGTATGGTTGAAACAAAGGCTTAGAAAGGGCAAGTGTGTGTGTGTGTGTGTGTGTGTGTGTGTGTAACCGAGTGCTAACTTGTTTATTCAGCAAAGAGATGACTTTTCCCTCAATCGGTCCAACCATAATCCATCACTGAGGGACATAGACGCAGCTTCACCAGCACAAATGCACACACACACACACTCACACACACAGATACATTACTCCTACTGCACATGCATCAGTCCTCTGACAGAGCATCCTACTTAGAGACACGTGCATAATGTACTCAAATAGAGAAACCCAGTCGCACGTCCCTCTGTGTGACTAGCAACCAGTGGGAAACCCAGCCGCTGCTCCGTCTGTGTCTGCGCGCGCGTGTGTGTGTGTGTGTGTGTGTGTGTGTGTGTGTGTGTGTGTGTGTGTGTGTGTGTGTGTGTGTGTGCGTGTGCGTGTGTGTGATATTGATTAAGTACGGTGCGCTTTGCTTTAATATTTTATTTGGCTGACAGGCTGTACTGTTGCTGCTTTCTGTTTGAACACCATATGGATCCTGTGTGTGTGTGTGTGTGTGTGTGTGTGTGTGTGTGTTTGTGTGTGTGTTTGTGTTTAAGTTGTTTGAACGTCATATGGATCCTCTGCATGATTGTGCTGCAACTCTGGGTTCTCCAATCCATAGTTCCTCATTGATCACTGGCCTTGCCTGTAGAACCCTCTCGACCTCACATGGGGCGTGCAGATTGTGTTCTGACTTGTGGAAACCACCAGGCCATGTGCGGTGCGAGCCTTTCGATTGGCCGCTTGAGGTGTGGGATGAGCAGCTCTGTTTAGTTTGTGAGGATTCTCAGGTGTTTACATCCTGTTTCTGTAGCTCAACCAATAACATCATCAGGAGCAGCTGGACCACATCTCAGTCTTAGTCAAAGACATCAGTGTATCAGACACACTACTAACATTCTCCATCTGGGCTGGTCACAATATCAGATGCCATCACAATAACATTCTCCACTAGCTATCGAGGCTAGTCACAGTGTCAGACACACTGCTAACATTCTCCACTAGCGCTATGAGCTAGTCACAGTGTCAGACACACTGCTAACCTTCTCCACTAGCGCTATGAGCTAGTCACAGTACTGCTTAAGTAGCATTTCTTGGCATGTTCTATCAGGCCCGCTGGTGTCAGGGAGGAGTTGATGGTTTTTAGAGCAGTCTGGAGTTGCTGAAGGTGTTGGAAAGCTCCATGTGTTTTAAATCTATAAAAGGACAAACACTCCACCAGAGTGCACACCACACACACAGAGACACAAACACACACACACGCACACACACACACTCAACTATCACATCACCCTGATGTGCAGCAGCTCACACAACAGCAAGGCCAAATCAGATTTGACCTCCTCAAGCATGTTCTGTTCTTCACACACATACTATTTAGCTGACTCACGCGCTCTCTGGAGTGTGTGTGTGTGTGTGTGTGAGTGAGTGTGTGTGTGCTTGAGACAGTGTCTGTGTATCTGCGCTCTGTCTTCTGTAAAAAGCTGTTACATTAAGAATGCCCAAATAGACATGGTGATATGGTGATTGTTCTTTCTTCTCAGCCCTGCTCCTGTCCCATCCATTTCAGTGCTTTCAGTGTGTGTGTGTGTGTGTGTGTGTGTGTGTGTTTGTGTTTGTGTCCTTTGTGTGGCTGAGAGCGCTAAGGCTCCTTTAGAAGGCTGCTCTTTTCTCAGGGATCAGGGCTTTGTCAGACTCCACTGGACAGGCTAACTTACACTGCCACCGCTACCGCTAAGCTAACCCACACCGCCACTGATAGGCCACCACTAGCATAACCCACTCTACCACTGCTGAGCTAACCATATACCACCATTATGCTACATCACAACCGCTAGGCTAACCTATGCCACCACTAGCATAACCCACTCTACCACTGCTGGGCTAACCATATACCACCATTATGCTGCATCACAACTGCTAGGCTAACCCACACCACCACCACTAAGCTAATACAACACAACACATCCTCTCCCCTAACTCTCCCCTAACTGCAGTTAGTACCACCGCTAGGACACTGCCACAGACACTGAGGTATTGGCCCAGACACTGACACTGCCACAGACACTGAGGTATTGGCACCAGACACTGAAGTATTGGCCCAGACACTGAGGTATTGGCACCAGACACTGAAGTATTGGCACCAGACACTGAGGTATTGGCCCAGACACTGAGGTATTGGCCCAGACACTGACACTGCCACAGACACTGAGGTATTGGCACCAGACACTGAAGTATTGGCACCAGACACTGAGGTATTGGCCCAGACACTGAGGTATTGGCCCAGACACTGACACTGCCACAGACACTGAGGTATTGGCCCAGATACTGAGGTATTGGCCCAGACACTGAGGTATTGGCCCAGACACTGACACTGCCACAGACTCTGAGGTATTGGCCCAGACACTGAGGTATTGGCCCAGACACTGAGGTATTGGCCCAGACACTGAGGTATTGGCACCAGACAATAAGGTCTTGGCCACTGGGTAATGAATGGCTTGTTCTGCAGTGTAGAGATCAGCTATTAAGGCATTAAACCCATTAAGGTATCAGCCACTGGGTGATTGCTTGTTCTGTAATGTAGTGTGATGTAGTAACCCAGGGTCATTCCTGTCACAGAGGTGTTTGTGTTACAGGTGTAACAATATCATTTGTTGTGGTAGTTAATGTTTGCTGGGGTGTGTGCGTGTGCGTGTGTGTGTGTGTGTCTGTGTGTGTGTGTGTGTGTGTGTGTGTGTGTGTGCGCGCAGTATTGTGAGATGATGTAGAGTGCTAGTTTCCACGCCGGGAAGTGTTTCAATTATGCATGACAGCACTGAAGTGTGTGGAGTTGTGCCGCAGGATACAATGAGCTTTGTGTCAGTGTGTGTGTGTGTGTGAGTGTGTGTGTGTGTGTGTGTGTGTGTGTGTGTGTGTGTGTGAGTGAGAGAGAGAGAGAGAGAGGTTATTGACTTACACCGGGTGCGTATATAGTGTGTGTATATGTGAGGTTATTGACTTACACAAGGTACTTTTAAAGTGCGAGCTGTCAGCTATAATTTCAAATAATGACCACTGGACAGATGTGTATACACACACACACACACACACACACACACACACTCACTCACTCACTCACTCACTGGGTGTATTAATAATAAATGTTCTGAATTCTCCAGTCATAAAGAACAGCAGCTCCTACTGGCCTTCATCTCTAGAGGTCCGTCGCTCCTGCATCACACACACACACACACACACGCACACACACACATATACACACACACAGCCCTCCTGCCTCTTCTCTCTCACAGACACACACACACTCACAACTGTTCTGCTCCCCCCTCTCTCTCAGACACACACACATGCTCTCTTTCTCTCTCTCTCACACACACACACAGATACTTGCTCTCTCTCTCACACACACACAATCTTTCTTTCTTTCTTTCTTTCTCTCTCTCTCTCTCTCTCTTCTTCTCTGCCATGAGTCTGGTCTATTCAGGTCTGGTTTGGTCAGGTCAGTCCTGGTCTGGTCTGGTCTGGTCTGCTTAAATCAGTACTGGTCAGTCTTCGTCTAGTCTAGTCTGGTCTGGTCTGGTCATTCCTGATCTCGTGATCAGGTGATCTGGTCCATAGATTTGTATACAGTAACCTAGGTAACGCATTGGGCTCCAGAGCGCTAGGGAGTGGCGTTGTCATCTTGCTAGGGAAAACTCCAAATGAATAGAGGCCAATGGAAATGTATGTCTCTGAGTCTCTGAGTGGAAATCAGTAAACTCTCTATTGTCTGATTGGCACCTCCTCTCCCTGCTTGACTGGCCTGCTCTGCTGTCTCCATTAGTGTGCCACAGCACATGTCAGAACCACATTCTGTTCCTATGTCCGTGTGCATCAGTGTCGGGGAGCCACCAAACCTCTCTGTGGCCTCTGCATAGTAGCTTAGCGCCCAATACCACGCGGGTCGCTACTTGTAAGTGCAGCCAAATCATTTTCCTGCTAAAGCCGTCTATGCACCCGTTTATTCTCAGGTTCCATAAATTCTCAGTTTGTCATAGGAGTCGACGTTCCATATGAAAGACAAGCAGTCTCCCTCTCAGGCGCCACCAGCAGTGAGACTGGGAGCCTTAAGGATCAAACTCACTTAGAATGATGCATCTCTTCTTTCCTGACCTGCGAGCCGTTCTCTACACGTCTTGTGCATCCAGCCATACCCATGGAACCTTCCTGGACCTTGGAGTTGGTCCAAAATAAAATCAGTAATGGGACCAAAGCATCATGGGCACAGTGGCAAAGACCGCTTGTCTTCGGCATTCTTTTACTATAAGCACTAAGCAGTGGTAGCATAGCAGTTAAGGAACCTGGCTAGTGTACTAGTAAGCTCAAATCCCGGCTGCCACCGTTGTGCCCTTGAGCAAGGCACATCACCCTAAGTGGCTCTAGGGGGACTGGCCCTGATCAGCTGATAGTCGCTTTGGATAAAAGCCCCTGCTAAATGCATAAATGTAAACTAAGACTTAAGTCTTCAGTGCACCGTGCTGGGTGGCCAGAGTTGCCAGTGCCTTAAGTCTTCAGTGCACCGTGCTGGGTGGCCAGAGTTGCCAGTGACTTAAGTCTTCAGTGCACCGTGCTGGATGGCCAGAGTTGCCAGTGACTTAAGTCTTCAGTGCACCGTGCTGGGTGGCCAGAGTTGCCAGTGACTTAAGTCTTCAGTGCACCGTGCTGGGTGGCCAGAGTTGCCAGTGCCTGAGTCTTTGTGTTCCATGCATCAGCCATGTAAACCCTCACTAGATCCATGTCAATATGGCCCACTTTGTGGACTCGGCACAGTATACAGGAACAGTGTTGTAACCATTGTAACTCTGGACAAAAGCATCTGCTAAGTTACTAGACCTTCACCTTTTGCGCTTTAGTTACACACACACATACACTCAACACCTACATATTCACACACACACACTCACACTCACACAAACACCTACACACTCACCTGTAGACCTCTCATTATGAGCTCTGCTGCACAAATATGCTGGAACAGAGAGAATTAATCACTGTCAACTCTACACCGCAAGGATATGACAGCACGTGTGTGTGTGTGTGTGTGTGTGTGTGTGTGTGTGAAATAATGTCTGATAATTGCCTCTCAAACCTAAGGATCCACCTGTCTGAGCAGGGACTGATGGGAGTGTTTGCTGTGTTTTTTCACACACACACACACACACACACACACACACACACACACACACACACACACACACAGAGCGATTATTCTGCAGCAGCAGGAGTTGACTGCCAGCTTCCATCTAAAGAGCCAGTCTGCAGTG
>PYXC01001894.1:242500-247500 GCA_015244755.2 Tenualosa ilisha | reverse complement strand
CACATAGTAGCAGCTGATTCATCACAACACTGAAGTCTCAGTCAAACGTATTTGTTGATTTGAAGTAGACTGACTATTTATGTTCAGTAGCCATCAGAAGTGACAGAATTGGGGACTGTGTGGAAGGAGGAATGGTCCAAAATACCTGCAGAGTTCATTCCCACCTATATTTCTATTCCTCTGTATTTCTATTCCTCTGTATTTCTATTTGTCTATTTCTATTCCTATTTCCTCTAGCTCCCTCTCTCTCTTTCCCTCTTTCTCTCTGTCTCTCTCTCTGTCCTTCTCTCTTTCTCTCTCTCTCTGTCCCTCTATCTCTCCCTCTCTCCCCCTCTCTCTCTCTGTCTCTTTCTCTGTCCCTCTCTCTCTCTGTCTGTCTCTCTCTCTCTGAATTCAATTCAAAGACTTCACTGACATGACAAGACAACATTGTGTTGTCAAAGCATATTTAGCATATTAGAGCATATTAAAAGTAAACAAGAAATGTATGACAACAAAAAAAATATATAAATTAAAAAGAAAAGGGGATTATAAACATAACAAATAATAATCTAATAATCTCTCTCTCTCTCTCTCTGTCTCTCTCTCTGTCTCTCCCTATCTCTCTGTCTCTCTCGCTGTTGCAGTGCAGTGCAGTGCTAAAAGGTCTGCAGATATATGGCTGGTGTTGCCGTGGTGACTCAGGCGATATATAAGTGCTGTCTCTCCCGGCGCCGTAAAGTGACCTCATTAGGAGGCGCTGAGAGAGTAAGTCACAGCCAGTCAGAACTGGCCCATAAACCCCACCCTATAGTCCCGCCAGGCGTCTGTCCTCCTCCGGCCCCAGAATACAGATGAGGACAGAAGTGAGAGACCGCTATAGGTCAGCTCTCACTTTCACCCTCTCTCACTTACTCACTCACAGTTGGTAGAGCATCAGACTCAAGTCCATGTTCAGGTGCTTTCCTTCTGTCCCCTGAAACCTGATTAAAGGCAGAAATCGCTCTGCATCCCGTCGTCAACCCAAAACATGGCCGCAACATGAACAGTCTGTCTCCACAGACACTGTGGGCTTTGCTGCCCTGTGTGGCAAGCCTGGGTCCAGCTTCCTTTAGAGCTAATTGGAGATGCCAGGGACTGAACCCAGGGCCTCATACATGCAAAGCATGCACTCTACCACTGAACTACATCTCCTTCAGCTGCTGTCAATGAAATTTCCCACCTGGTGGCTCACTGAGGATTCGTGGCCTTTGGTCGTACATGGTGAAGCAGGTTGGATTCGTGGCCTTTGGTCGTACATGGTGAAGCAGGTTGGATTCGTGGCCTTTGGTCGTACATGGTGAAGCAGGTTGGATTCGTGGCCTTTGGTCGTACATGGTGAAGCAGGTTGGATTCGTGGCCTTTGGTCGTACATGGTGAAGCAGGTTGCAGTGCCTTACAAGTCAAGACGGGCAAACACAGTTTTTGCACCTGAGGAGAGCACGAGCACCTTTAGGGTTAGGGGGTTAAGGGGTTAGGGTTGGGGTCAGGATAGGGGGGTTTAGCCAGAAGTGCCGGGGGGTGCACTTGGTTTTTGGCAGATAACTTTGGCTGGGTTGGTCACAGAGTCATGAAAGCACCGTGCACCCCCACTAATTCACTGGTCGGTTTCCCAGCACCACAAGCCACAGCACTCTATGAGTCGGCTAACTCAGTTAGTAGAGCCTGAGACTCTTAGCCTCAGGGTTGTGTGTTCGAACCCCATGTTGAGTGTAGGTTTTCGCTCGCGGCACAGTGCAGCCACCATCTGCTGAGGGGGTCTCCGACACATCCAAGTCCCTGTTCTGGTGCTTTCCTTCTGTCCCTCAAAACCTGATTACCCCCCAAAAAACAGTGGCTACAACGCAACGAATGTGTGGCCAAACTCTTTGCTGTCCGGGAACAAACTGCCCAGAGGGCAAGGTGACACTGACCTTACGACGTAAACATTGACGCTTGCAAAGCAACTAGCTACCTTTCCTCCACAAGTTCCTTTAGAGCTAATTAGAAACACCAGGGACTGAACCAGGGGCCTCGTACATGCAAAGCATGTGCTCCACCACTGAGCTACATCCCTTTGAGGTAGTGTGGTCTTTGCTCATACATGTAGAAAGAGGTTGCAGTGCCTTAAGTCAAGATAGGCAAATCATGGTCATGTTCATGTTCATGTGAAGTCTGGCTGGCTCAGTTGGTAGAGCCTCAAAAAAAAAAACATGGCCACAACATGTGTGGCGTTTCTCTACACAAACTATTTACTTTGCTGCACAGAGAGCAAGGCACTTTACTAAATATTGATGCTTACAAACTACATTTCCTCCACAGAGCTTTACCCCTTAGATGCTAACTGGAGATGCTGGGGATTGAACCCAGGGCCGCATACATACAAAGCATGCATTCTACCACTGAGCTACATCTCCTTTGCTCATATGTGTCGCATTACAAGTCAAGGTAGACAAACACAAATAGTTTGTATGGCCTGTATCCATGCAAACTATTTGCTTTGCTGCCCTGGCTAGAACTGGCTGTCCAGAGGGGAAGGTGCTGACCTCTGACCTCTGACATAAACATTGACATTTGTAAACTGTCCAGCTACCGTTCCTCCACAAGTTCCTTTAGAGCTAATTGGAGATGCCAGGGACTGAACCCAGGGCCTCATGCATGCGAAGCATGTGCTCTACCAATGAGCTACAGCTCCTTCAGCTGCTGTCACAGGGCAGAAACTGAGGATTCATGAGCTTTGATCAGATGCGTTAAAGCTGGTTGCGGTGACTTACAAGTCAAGACGGGCAAACGCAAATGTTTGTACCTGAGAGGAGCACGAGGTGCCTTTAGTACTCGTCTTTCCGTGTAACAAACTCGCACTCCACACGTCGTCGGTGCTGATGAGGGTGCCTAAATGAGCTGTATAGTTGAGACACCAGGGATTGAAACCAGGACCTCATGTATGGTAAGCATGTAGCTCTACCACTGAGCTACATCCCCAAAGACATTGTTTTGATCTCCAAACCTGGCCCTACTTCTGCGCCTCCATGGGCATTGCAATCTTGGAAAAGTTGTTTGCGAGGACAGCCGCACTTGTAGGCAGCACCTGGAAAGCTCAGTCGGTACAGCATCAGACTTTTAATCTGAGGTTCCAGGGTTCAAGTGCTTTCCTTCTGCCCCTCAAATCCCATTGGCACTGCTATGGCTTTACTATCCAGCCACATGTTCTCCTCACCTACACATGTTCCTTTAGAGCTGCATAATTGGTGATGCCAGGAACTGAACCCAGGGCCTCATACATGCAAAGCATGCACTCTACCACTGAGCTACATCCCCTTCAGCCGCTTGTAATAGGCACAAATTTCCCACTTGTGGCTTATTGAGGATTCATGGCCTTTGGTCGTACGTGGTGAAACAGGTTGCAGTGCCCTGCAAGTCACAAGCACGAGGCGCCTTTAAGGTTGGGGTTAGGTTTTTCAAAATGACATCGGCCCTCCCCAGACATGATCTTGCACCATGTGTGGTTGAATGGAGGGACCGAGGAAAATGCACGGGCCAGCGCTTGTTAAGCTTGGCCACCTATACAGTGGAGATGCTCTATTTAGAAGAGCTGTTAAGTACTCACGTTTGGCCGAGCAATCAGCCGGGTCGCAAGAAACCGCTTACCTTGCATGCATACTAAGGCTACTATGAATCCCGCTCCAGCCATTGCAAGTACACACACAAAGGCTACTGTGAATCCCGCTCCAGCCATTGCCAGCCTTAGGTTAAGCACAGCTCAACTTGATCTTCTTGAATGCTGCCTTAGGCTTAGAGGCTGGTCTGGTTCAGTTGCCAGTTTATTACTTCTACTAATGGTAGCTTAAATCCAATGTCCTGGCTGGGGTGAGATTTTTGAAATTGTCCAATTAACCTTAATGACTTCTCATATTAGAGCTGGTTAGGGTTAGAAGGGTTAGGGTTAGCCCCAGGGGTTGGGTTAGGGTTAAGGGGTTAGGATTAAGGGTGAAGGGATTAGGGTTAGTCCCAGGGTGTTGCGTTAGGGTTTAGGATTAAGGGGTTAGGGTGACCCCCAGGGAGTTGGCTTAGGGTTAGGGTTAGGGTTAAGGGCTAAGGAGTTAGGGGTTAAGGGGTTAGGGATTGGGTCACATGGAGGCTTTTTAGGGTTTGCCCCCCATTTACAGTATGTGCTCCTCTGTCTCTTTCTCTCTCTCAGTTTCTCTCTTTTTCATACATCAGTTTACTCTTTTTCCTCCTCCTCTGCCTTTTCTTTTCATTCAGCACTCCTCTATCTCTCCTCTCCTCTGTCCGTCCTTTTCTCCTCCTCTCTGCTCAGTGTCTGGCCCAGGATTTTAACCCCTCACTCGCTCCCTAAGAGAGAACACAATCCTGAGTTCCCACGGTGACCAGCGTCCAGTTCCCACGGTGACCCTCAGGCGGCTGAGCGGCCGTCCTGCTGAATCTAGAGCGCAACCTTGTGTGTGTGTGTGTGTGTGTGTGTGTGTGTGTGTGTGTGTGTGTGTGTGTGTGTGGACATGCAGCGCTGTAGTGCAGGAGTCCAGTTTGGAGCAGCTCTCGTAATCCAGTCCAGCTCTCATAATCCAGTTCAGCACTTATAATATAATTCAGTTTAGACACCTTAACAAGGACACACCTGACTGAAGTCTCGTGATCCAGTTCAGTTTAGACACTTTAACAAGGCCGCACCTGATCCAGCTCTCATAATCCAGTTCAGGTCTCGTAACCCAGTTTGGCACTCATAATCCAATTCACTTTAGACACCTTAACAAGGACACACCTGATTGAGGTTTATCTAGCACGGCCAACACCTTGTGCAGGTCAATCCAGACTCTTCTCATGTTTGGTTCCACGCTGGTGGAATGACCTCCCAAGTGCAACCAGATCAACTGATGCCCTCTCCACCCTCAAGAAACTCTTCAAGACCCAGCTCAAGAATATCTCCTGCCGTGAATTTTGAGAATGCACTTGTACTTGTACTTAACTTCTCTTTTATGCTGCAC
>PYXC01001894.1:227500-235000 GCA_015244755.2 Tenualosa ilisha | reverse complement strand
CCAGTAACATTCCAGAATGTTCCATATCGGAATTCCATCAGGCAGATTGTAACATTCCAGACCATTCCATCCAAATGTTGTCCTTGTCCGTGTGTGTTCAGTGCAGTCCAGTCTGAGGTGACTCACCAGGAGAAAAAATCAAACTAGGGAGACAGGCGTGAAATTTGTACACCTGTAAACAGCTGAGACGGAGATCGGAGATGGGGTTTGACAAACAAAACCAGTAGCCAGGAGTGCGTCGTGTGCAGGGGACCCTCAGGATGGGAGAATGTGCTAGAAGCCCAGTGAGAAATCCATGTTTTCACAAGCGGCCGACGACTCGGGCCTGAGTTGGTTTGTTTACTTCCATGTTCTTGTGCAAATCCACCTTGTGTGTATGTGCTGTTGTGTGGTTTCCATGGTAACCCTGCTGTCTGCGGCCGTGAGGAGAGCAGTCAGGAGTCTGATGCTTCCACAGCGGCTGCCTGAAGCCTCGCGCTGCTAGAGGAGTTTGCATTGATGTTTCATCATGACTGCTCCTGTCCAGTGGGCTTGGAGTGCGTTAAACAGGTGGATTTCACCTGTCCATCACTCACGCTCTCTCTCTCTCTCTGTCCTCTCCTCCTCCGCTCTCATCCCTCATTCATGCTGATTTCTTCCACCAGAGCTCATTAAAACGCCCATGCCGTCACTTTTGTACCCATCACTGCCACAGAGGATGCTGGGTAACAGAAAGGATTCTGGGAAACAGCGAGTACTCGCTCCCTGTGGCTGCCAAACTGGCCTCCACCCAGTGGCTCACGCGTTGAGCTAGCGGCTGAACCTCTAGCACCTCCAGTGGCCAGTTTGCAATCTGCAGTTTTAGACTCTAACAAAACAGCTGTATTTGTCCAGTCGTCTGCTGTGTTCTCTCGCCCTTCCTGTTTCACACTGTCAGATCTCAGATCTTGTTGGTCAGTTGCCGTCAGTCGAGTTCATCAGCAGTTGACTCAAGCTAAGTCCCTCTAAAGCAAGTCCTTTCACTCAGCCACCATCTTGGAATGCCTTCAGGCTGCTATTTGGGATCAGCAAGACCAGGCCCTAGGGAGGGATGTCCAAAACTCAAGATTGGCGGGTGACTTAAAAAGTGTACTGTGTGAATCCTTGTTTAAATCTGAATTGAATGATTGAAATCTACCCATAGATCTCTCAAATAAAGCTAAAAAACTGGAATGTGCTCACTATGCCTGCGCTAACATTCGCGGCGTGGCTATCATCCGCCATCTTTGCATTACAGACGGCCGTAAGAGATTTCTATAGGGGGACACTCTTTAAGTGACGTGTCTCCTCCTATTCAACTCAAGTTTTCTCTGTTGGTCCTCTGGAGGTTCAGTGTTAATGTGCGTGTTGTGCTCCATCACTCTGTCATCACTATGGACACGCAGCTTCACTGGGAGTGAATGGACAGTGTGTGTGTGTGTGTGTGTGTGTGTGTGAGTTTCTGTGTTGTGCTCCATCACTCATATGGACACGCAGCTTCACTGGGGGTGAATGGACAGTGTGTGTGTGTGTGTGTGTGTGTGTGTGAGCTTCTGTGTTGTGCTCCATCACTCATATGGACACGCAGCTTCACTGGGGGTGAATGGACAGTGTGTGTGTGTGTGTGTTTGTGTGTGAGCTTCTGTGTTGTGCTCCATCACTCATATGGACACGTAGCTTCACTGGGGTGAATGGACAGTGTGTGTGTGTGTGTGTGTGTGTGTGAGCTTCTGTGTTGTGCTCCATCACTCATCTGGACACGCAGCTTCACTGGGGGTGAATGGACAGTGTGTGTGTGTGTGTGTGTGTGTGTGTGTGAGTTTCTGTGTTGTGCTCCATCACTCATATGGACACGTAGCTTCACTGGGGGTGAATGGACAGTGTGTGTGTGTGTGTGTGTGTGTGTGAGCTTCTGTGTTGTGCTCCATCACTCATATGGACACGCAGCTTCACTGGGGGTGAATGGACAGTGTGTGTGTGTATGTGTGTGTGTGTGAGCTTCTGTGTTGTGCTCCATCACTCATATGGACACGCAGCTTCACTGGGGGTGAATGGACAGTGTGTGTGTGTGTGTGTGTGTGTGTGTGAGCTTCTGTGTTGTGCTCCATCACTCATATGGACACGTAGCTTCACTGGGGGTGAATGGACAGTGTGTGTGTGCGTGTGAGCTTCTGTGTTGTGCTCCATCACTCATATGGACACGCAGCTTCACTGGGGGTGAATGGACAGTGTGTGTGTGTATGTGTGTGTGTGTGAGCTTCTGTGTTGTGCTCCATCACTCATATGGACACGTAGCTTCACTGGGGGTGAATGGACAGTGTGTGTGTGTGTGTGTGTGTGAGCTTCTGTGTTGTGCTCCATCACTCATATGGACACGCAGCTTCACTGGGGGTGAATGGACAGTGTGTGTGTGTGTGTGTGTGTGTGTGTGTGAGCTTCTGTGTTGTGCTCCATCACTCATATGGACACGTAGCTTCACTGGGGGTGAATGGACAGTGTGTGTGTGTGTGTGTGTGTGAGCTTCTGTGTTGTGCTCCATCACTCATATGGACACGCAGCTTCACTGGGGGTGAATGGACAGTGTGTGTGTGTGTGTGTGTGTGTGTGTGTGTGTGTGTGTGTGTGTGTGAGCTTCTGTGTTGTGCTCCATCACTCATATGGACACGCAGCTTCACTGGGGGTGAATGGACAGTGTGTGTGTGTGTGTGTGTGTGAGTTTCTGTGTTGTGCTCCATCACTCATATGGACACGCAGCTTCACTGGGGGTGAATGGACAGTGTGTGTGTGTGAGCTTCTGTGTTGTGCTCCATCACTCATATGGACACGTAGCTTCACTGGGGGTGAATGGACAGTGTGTGTGTGTGTGTGTGTGTGTGAGCTTCTGTGTTGTGCTCCATCACTCATATGGACACGCAGCTTCACTGGGGGTGAATGGACAGTGTGTGTGTGTGTGTGTGTGTGTGTGTGTGTGTGTGTGTGTGTGTGTGTGTGTGTGTGTGAGCTTCTGTGTTGTGCTCCATCACTCATATGGACACGCAGCTTCACTGGGGGTGATATAGAGCATCACTGGCTTCTGTGCTCATCAGTCATATGGGCAGGTGATCATGGGGGGTCTGAAAGCATGAAGCCTGCAGCATGCATCATTATGGGGTTATTGGAGGAGTATTACTGCAATGCATCATTATGGGGTTATTGGAGGAGTATTACTGCAATGCATCATTATGGGGCTATTGGAGTAGTATTACTGCAATGCATCATTATGGGGTTATTGGAGGAGTATTACTGCAATGCATCATTATGGGGTTATTGGAGTAGTATTACTGCAATGCGGAGGGTGGGTGTTTAGGGTTAAGGTGGGGCGGGGGGTGTGGGGGTGGTCATGGTGAACTGGTGGGGGGTAGAATCTCAGCTGTATGTCAACATGCACTTTGTGTGACTAGGAGCAGTTTGTAACACAGATCCAATAAAGCATCTGGAATCAAAGACTGGACTGGTCTCTGGGTGGAAGTGTGTGTGTGTCTGTCTGTATAGCGGTGAGTGAGGAGAATGAGAAGTCTCTAAGTAACTGTATTTACCATGAGTGGATACAAAAGACGTTTGTATGAGTGTGTGTGTGTGTGTGTGGTCATATTAAAAAATATATATTCTCTTCAACAATTCTTGCAATGAGCTATGCTGGACCAATGAAAGATCCTAAACCCAGCAAGGAGGTATGCAGTGGATTTCTGTGACTGGGGTGTCTGGGTGTGTGTGTGTGTGTGTGTGACTCTAACCTTAGAGGAAAGAGAAAGGCCATAGAATCAGACCAAACAATCCAAATCATTTGACAGACTGAGCTTTAATCAAAATGGCAAAGTCAACACAACTTCCAATCAGAATTTCCACTGCAGGCCCCTTTCATCCCACTGCCACCAGGGGTCAGCAGAGGCCAGCGATCCTCAGACAGGACGGCCATCTTTCCACACATCTCAGCCAGCCACACAGGAATCTCTGTGAGTCGCTGGGTATGGGAATTTACCTGAGATATGTTTGCATACAGACCACACATACACAACCAAGAGTCAGACTAACAGAGCAGGTGGAGGTGCCATGTTAGCATTAGCCTAGTCTAGTTTCGCATTGCAGCTTTTCTTTAAAAAATGCAGATGCTGTGTTAACAGTAGTCTAGCCTAGCGCTGCAGGTGTACATTGGAAAATGCAGATGTTATGTTACCATTAGCCTAGTCTAGCGCTGCAGATTTACATCAGAAAATGCAGCCGTTGTGTTAGCGGTAGCCTAGCTTAGCCTAGCACTGCAGGGTTACATCAGGAAAAGGCACGCACGCTACAGTTACACATAAAGAGGCACAGAGACACAATAGCCTAACTTAACTACACTAAAATGGATTCTGTAATACGTGGAATGTTTCACCTTATAAGAATAAATATCTTATTTGTTTTTGGTATCATAAGTAAACAACAATTTCAAAAATATATATTTCAAATGTCAAAAAAGCAAGAAAACTGAGAGGCCACTGAATGTTCCCAAAACACAGGAGAGGCAGTTGGGATGATGGACACCAGTTTGGGACAACGCAATAGTCTGACACGATAGTCCGATGGACACCAGTTTGGGATGACATGATGCTATAGTCCGATGGACACCAGTTTGGGAGGACATGTTAGTCCGATGGACACCAGTTTGGGATGACATGATGCTATAGTCCGATGGACACCAGTTTGGGAGGACATGTTAGTCCGATGGACACCAGTTTGGGATGACAGGTTACCAAAGGACACAGTACTGGTCAGTTTGGGGGGACACACTGGTCCAGTGGACACCAGTGCTGGTCAGGTTGGGTGGAGGGGTTGAAGGGCAGAAGGGCAGGAGGGACTTCTAACTGCAGGATGATGGAGACCCTGCTGACACACACACTCACACTCTCACACACACGCTCTCTCTCTCTTACTCATTCACACACACACACGCACACACACAGTGAGTGTGGGATGCCCTTGTGAAGCTCTACATGAGTAGTTCTATCTCTGATCTATTCTATCTGTGAAACAAGTACTGTATGAGAAGAGTGAGCTCTACTCTAATCTCATCTCTACTCTACAAAATCTCTACTCTACTCTACTCATCTCATCTCTACTCAACTCTACTCTACTCATCTCATCTCTACTCTACAAAATCTCTACTCTACTCATCTCTACTCTACTCATCTCATCTCTACTCAACTCTACTCTACTCATCTCTACTCTACTAATCTCATCTCATCTCTACTCGACTCATCTCATCTCTACTCTACTCTACCTGTGGGCTATTTGTGAGAAGTAACTGCTCATCTCTACTCTACTCTACTCATCTCTACTCTACTCCAACTGTAGGCTACTTGTGCGTTACACCAACATGGAAACTCCAGGTGAGCACAGGCTAAGGCTGCTCCCTGCTGGCCACATCTGAGAAGTACAGAAGTACAGGCTCATCAGAGAGGGAGAGAGAGGAGGGTGTGTGTGTATGTGTGTGGCCAGCAGCATCTCTCTCTCTCTCTCTCTCTCTCTCTCTCTCTCTCTCTCTCTCTCACACACACACACACACACACACACACACTCCTGCAGAGGAATTAAATAGAGGCTCATCATCTGTTTCTAAGAGTATGAGCTCTGAGAGACAAAAGTCCACATCCGCATCAAGTGCCCCATCTGTGACTTATCTGTGCAGAGACGAATTGTATTGTGGGTCCTGTAGTTCAGAGTGAAGGCAGCTCCACCTCAAACACGATCAGATGAAGAGTGAGGGCCAGACAACTGAAGACACTGGACTAGGAAGGCCTCCCTCTCTGCCTGAGGTGTGTGTGTGTGTGTGTATGTGTGAGTGCGTGTGTGTGTGTGTGTGTGTGTGTGTTTAGGTGAGCAGCTGTCGGATCTCGCGGTGGACATAGCACAGGAAGTCCATGTATGAGGCCTCGCCATGGAGGCCCTTGTCCTCCACGAGGTGCTGGCGGAACAGAACCTCGGGTCGGTCTTTCTGACGCACCACCAGCAGCTGCCAGCAGAGAGAGACACAGAGTCAGCAAATGGGTCATAGCTGAATCCAATGTGCCCCCTAAGCCATCAACCCTCAAACACTAGACTGGCATCTGTCTCCTTCCTGATTGGCTGGTTCACCCCACTGAAGTCTTTGAGGGTTTACAGCTTAGGGGCACTTTAGGATTCAGCCACTGCCATCTCCCAGGATCAGCTACTCTGACTTTAAACTACATCTCCCAGGATCAGCTACTGTGACTAAAAACTACAAGCAATTAGGTAAACACATTGTGTGTGTGTGTGTGTGTGTATGTGTGTGTGTGTATGTGTGTGTATGTATGTGTGTGTATGTGTATGTGTATGTGTGTGTGTGTGTGTTACCTTCATGGAGTTGGGCCTCTGCTCACGAATGGATGAGATGACGGAACGCAGTTTATTTGAGTGGGGATTATCAAGGTCCGGTAGAGAGCTCTGCACACACACACACACACACACACACACACACACACAGTCAAAGAGGAGATACAGATACAAAAGTAGTGCAAATAGGGATATTGGTTGGACTTAGTGTCTGTATATGTGTGTGTGTGTTTGTGTGTGTGTGTGTGTGGGGCGGGGGGATCTCCTGTGCACTCCAAGACTACTTTGACACAACAGACCGAGTTCTCCCTTTTACCATCTGGCCGCAGATTTCTTTTAAAAAGCTGCAGAACAAACAGATTTAAAAATTCTTGATGTTGATGAATTGATGTTTATGTCCAAGTGTGAGTGTATTCATGCTTTGATGTTCAGGTCCAAGTGTGAGTGTATTCATGCTTTGATGTTTATGTCCAAGTGTGAGTGTATTGTATTGTTGTTATTTATTTCTGTGTTTTTTCTTTAATTCTTTAGTTCTTTAATGTTGGTGAGTGTAACTCTGTAACCCCCCCCCCCCCCCCCCATCCCACACACGCTCCACTTTTGCACAAATGCACAATTACACTCTTCCACCACTACAACACATCTATTACACAATTACATCTATGCACTACTACAACACATCTAGTGCACAATTACACTCTTACACCACTACAACACATCTAGTGCACAATTACACTCTTCCACCACTACAACACATCTAGTGCACAATTACACTCTTACACTACTACAACACATCTATTACACAATTATGTTCTTGCACTCCTACTTCCATATATATTTTGAACCACTCTAGACTGAAGTTGCTGCTGTTTTGGTATATCACTTTTCTTTTTACACTATTACAACACATCCTTTTGCACAACTTCATTTGTGCACATCATTCTGCACTGTCACAACACATCAGACAGGAAATTTTACTGCTTGGGACAATCTGGTGTTTTTGTCTTGTGATCTTGTCCTGTTTAGTGTTTAGTGCGCTGTTTGTCTTTCGAGTTAAGAAATGTCGTGAAATGTTGTGCATTTCTTCTTCACCGTGGGATAGTGAGAAACTCACTTTCAGTTCCTAAGTATTTA
>PYXC01001894.1:192500-205000 GCA_015244755.2 Tenualosa ilisha | reverse complement strand
TGTCTCTGTGTGTGTGTGTGTGTATGTACCTCTGTGTGTGTGTACCTCTGTGTGTGTGTGTGTGTACCTCCGTGTGTGTGTGTGTGTACCTCTGTGTGTGTGTGTGTGTGTGTACCTCTGTGTGTGTGTGTGTGTGTATGTACCTGTGTGTGTGTGTGTGTGTGTACCTCTGTGTGTGTGTGTATGTGTGTGTGTACCTCTGTGTGTGTGTATGTACCTCTGTGTGTGTGTGTGTGTGTGTGTGTGTGTGTCCCTCTGTGTGTGTGTGTACCTCTGTGTGTGTGTGTGTGTGTGTGTGTGTACCTCTGTGTGTGAGCTCCATTCTGTTGCAGTGGAGATCCAAACTGAGACACAGGGGGGGGTGTGCCTGTAGGTGGTGCAGTGAAGGCCTGTGGGGCTCCATAGTGTCCATACATGGGCTGGGTGGGGGGACCCACGTATCCACTGGAGAAGGCCCCCATCCCGGGCCCCGGGGCCTGAGAGTATGGAGGGGCCGCCACAAATCCCTGCTGACTCATCCTGTCAGGGGACTCTAATCATACCAATCTGGCAACCCGCCAAAGACCTGCAGACCACACACGCACACACAAACACACACATACACACACACACACACACACACACATACCAACACACAAGCACATTAAGACAAAACAACATAACATACACACACATGCTCACACACAGATTGAGCACATTAAGACATAACATACACACACACATGCATAGCACATCAGGACTTGTTACACAGCATGTCAGGACATGGCAACCACACACACACACACATATACACACACACACAGCGTCCCTGCATATTTCCCAGATAAGCCTGTAATGCTGTTAAACTGTTTAATTATACAGAACGTATGCACCCACTCATGCTACTGCTAATGCTAATGCTGTGTATAGTGGACAGAATGATTATGGCTTTTACCCCCGCTAGTGCTACAGTACTTTAGCTGGCTTTTACCCCCGCTAGTGCTACAGTACTTTAGCTGGCTTTTACCCCCGCTAGTGCTACAGTACTTTAGCTGGCTTTTACCCCCGCTAGTGCTACAGTACTTTAGCTGGCTTTTACCCCCGCTAGTGCTACAGTACTTTAGCTGGCTTTTACCCCCGCTAGTGCTACAGTACTTTAGCTGGCTTTTACCCCCGCTAGTGCTACAGTACTTTAGCTGGCTTTTACCCCCGCTAGTGCTACAGTACTTTAGCTGGCTGGAGACATTAGTGACTTCTGGATGAGTCAGTGCAGCGTTGTGCCTCTAGTCAGCTTTGTGTAGGTAATCAAATACAAACATTTTCTGTGTGTGTCTGTGTGTGTGTGTGTGTGTGTGTGTGCACATGCATGTGTTTTTTTTTCTTTTGGGGGGGCGCATGTAAGGTCAAGTAACTGAGATTGTTGTACTAAGGCCCTTGCCAGAGATCTACCTTTATGTGTGTGTGTGTGTGTGTGTGTGTGTGTGTGTGTGTGTTACATTGCTAAAGTAAAACAGAGATCACAGGCTCATGAAGTAATGCGTTTCCAAACTCATGTCAACCAACACGTGAAAATGAGACCTTTGGTATCGAACATACAGAGATAAGAACCATTTGTGATAATACAGTCATCAGCTGGCCACAAAAACACACACACAAACACACACATGCACACACACACACTCACTCACACACACAAACATACACAGACGCAAACCACCCAAAGGTGTGTTGGGGTGTAAATTCTCAGAGCTCTTCAACATTGACTGTATTTAACTAACAACAACAACAACAACAACAACAGATTGGAATTATAATGACTATCTAAGAACAAAATCTAAACAATTTTAGGTTCATAGGTAATGACTAATAACAAAGACTCAATGACAGTTGTGGTTTATAACTAATTAATAACTTACTAATAACAATGTCTCTACTCTCCAAAACGTTCTGTGTAATTACAAGCGACAAAACAAGGGGGCTAAGGTGACAGTCTACTTCGCTTATTGAATCAGAGACTCACTGAAGTTTTATGTTATGGAGTCTACGTAGGGTAACAATGAATAGAGCAGCAGAGTAGAGATTGGAGCAGGACTGCGCTTTGGCTTTGAATAAGAGTTGCTTGCACTGGTTTTGACTTTGCTGTTGCACTCTGAGTTAAAGGGTCAGACTGGGGCACAGATGGCTTGATGCCGGATTGAATGATCACTAGTCCCTCTGCAACCACAGCGGTTCGCGGAGTCATGTCCTACACTAACCTCCTGCCTGAGCGCACAGGTTGGGTTTGCTCCGAGCAATCGCTCCTGTCCTCTCCTGGCATCCAGCGGAGGTTTTGCCTTTCACACGGGCCAGACTCGAGCCCATATGCCACGTCAAAGACCGTTATGAGAGCGATATTTCATCACCAGTAACAGATGAGCCAAGCGTCACATATAAACATTGCTACTCGCGGATAAAAGATCCCGAATTTGATCTTTCCTGGTAAAAATGCATCGCAGACGATGTAAGAGAACAGCATGCCAAAGTTCACAAATAGAACGCTTTAAGGAGGATGCTGCTGCTGCTGGATCACTACACGGAAATAGCCAAGATGGGAAACTTTTCTACCACGATTAATGCTACTACCGCATTCATACATCTTTACACACATACAAGCACACACAACGCTTCATGCATATTCTTACCGTGGTGTTATTTTTCAAAAATGTTATTATTTACCAAAGTAGTAGTAGAAAGGCAGAGTAGGTAGCGTCCGCTTCGCTCTGGATCCTCAAAGTGTAGGGCGAGTGCCACGTCAAACTCCCGCAAACCACCGGGTCCAGCGCGCTACGCACCGTGTCATTCTCCGGGATTCCTCTGCGCATGCGTGTTGGAGGTAGAGACAATACACGTCAGCAGCAGAGGCCATAGTGCGTCGCGTAGACGGCTGATAGCAGCCAGCGGCACAGATGTTGCCACGGTACTCGCCTGTGCTAGCGCTGCGCCGCATTGATTGGGAAAGAGAAAATGACTGGATCAGTGGACTGTGAGCTCGATCACGGCTCTAGAGATAGACATAGATAGATAGATAGATAGATAGATAGATAGATAGAGAGAGAGAGAGAGACGCCTGTGACCCCTGCAGTCTACTTTTATAGGCTATTAGTGTGGCCTAAATGTTATTAATATTTCGGAAACGGCGAAGTTTGCCGTCTACATACTTATATTGCTCATTTGTGCGCCTCTATGGAAATAACTTCCCTCTCCTGTAGGCTAGCTTGAACCTCTGGGTGCACCCATGGGCTATGGCGTGTAAGGGGGCATCTCACTGCACTAGTATAGGTCTACTGGTGCTTCTTGCAACTCTATCACTTTGACCCATGATCGATGCCCACTCAGGGTCTGCACTTCATCTATGGCTCACTTTGTCTCCTTACGTCTGCTGCACTACCTCCAGTGGTGCCTAATAGGACTCTGGTTTTGGAACCAGTGCTTAGCCAATCATTTCAAATTCTATGATACTGTATTTTGGTAAGGTGGTGGCCAGGTGTACCCAGTGGCCAGTGGAATATCTATATATGGGTAGAAGCCGTGTGGACGGTCCCTGAGTGTTTGTTAGCGGCCATTGCATGTTTGTTTGTATTATGTGGAGAATAAATGTTTCACATGCCAACTCAGAAGCAGGATTATGGTTTTGGTTTCATTTTGTGTCAGTGTGTCAGTTGGTGCCATCTTGGTTGACAGCAGAGCATGAGTTCAACAAAAGTTTTAATGAAGAAATAAAGTTTCTGAAACAACATCAAAGCTTTCAGTGCTGTTTGTTCCGGGTGCCGTCTGTGAAGGTATTGTCAATAGATGTGGCAGAAGCAGCAGGATAGTGAACAGGATCATCGAAAAACTATCCGTATATCTATCAATGATTGGGGCCATAATCACTGGCCTGTTCCCAGCATGCACGGTGCCATTAGGTATTTATGCTTCATGATTTATGTTTAAATTGATCCTAGGTTATGAGTGTATCAGACATGCTCAGTTGTATTATTCCCCCCCCCCAGCCTCTCTCTTCGGTGAACCAAACAGCAGGGCTCCTTCAGTTTAAACGGATGACATTCCCTCTAGTTTTACTTAAAAAGAACATCTGTCTGAGTGTGTTTTTTTCTAGCAGACACTCCGACCTGCAGTGTTAGTGGACCTAGCCTAGCCAGACTATCCCAAGGGTGCGTCTAGATTTCTGGCTATAGTGGACCATGAGCGACAGGTGATCAGAGGAACATTATAGGCCAAGCGTGGATCCTACCGCGCACACTGGCATCTTGTCAATCTGTGTGTGCGAGTGGGAGAGAGAGAGAGAGTGTTTCGTTTTTCTTCTGCAGATGGACTTATTTGGCCGGTTCCTCCCTGTGACGTCGTAGCGGGCCGGACCCGCGAGGCTGCTGGTATGTGGTTTGGACGCGAGTCTCTTCGAGTCCGCTGCTCGCGTCCCTGCGAGGAGGTCGGAGTCTTCTCAGCTTGCTTGCGCCACTTGATGCCCGTTGGCGCCCCGCGAGCTCCGGTAGCATGGGCACGGGGGATTACTTCTGCCTTACAGTGCGCGGGGGCGCGCCCTGGGGTTTCAGCCTCCGACAGAGCGGCGGGGACGCGCACCATCCCATACAAGTTGACCAGGTACGATAAAAGTAATAATAATATTAATTATAATATGCGTGTCGTTGCTGATATCAGAGGAAAATACAATCAGACCATCCCTTTCTCTGTTTTTATGTCGCATATTGTGTGTATGAGGATTTAAGGGAAATGAAACAACATGCTTCATGTAAACATCATAACGAACATTAGATCTTACATTTGGACACTGGCAGTGAGGAGGAAATTGCGCCATAAATCACCACCAGGACACTTTAATGAGATTTGATGGGAAGATTATTTTAAGTAGGTCTAGAAGTGCATTTCTACTCGAGAACAGTTTATTTCAAGCAGCCTGGGTCAAGAAGTGCATTTCTACTCCAGAACAGTTCGAGTGTTTTTGCGATAGCAGCCCTTTCCTACACATGTGCAATCTGTTTTTTGTGTAATAGACTGGCATCTGAAGTCGTATTTGAACAGGTAACGTTATTTATCCGATCAATCTGCGCAGTGGGGTTGGCAAAGTCCACACTGTTTAATGCTCTGAGTGTAAATTGGGCAGAAGGCGAGCCTCCCACCGAGTCACGAGGGACTTAATTGATCTGAAAAGGCGAGCTTGTTTTTGTCCAAACGGACTTTTCAGCCCGAACGCGCCGCTCGCACCAGCTCAAAACCCTGCGCCCTTATATGGTAAAGTGAAGGGGAGCTCGTGGGCAGAGAGAACGAGCCGTCCGTTATCACTCGCGCACATTTCTAAACATGCTCTCGCGGCTGAGACGTGGATTGGCGCACAGTTATTAATGCTTTTGGCGCGGAAGGAGCTGGTGTTCTTTAGGGTAATAGTACGAGGCAGCTAGTGTTGTGTGTTGTTTATGGAACAGCTAAACACTGGCTGTCCAGACTGCGGGGAGGGGGGGGGGGTCAATGGCAGATTGGCAAAAAATCACAAAGATAAACACTGTCCAACTCCATGTTGATCCGCACTCATAACAGCCATCTCCTTCTCTCTCACCCTCCTCATATGGAGTGGCCACAGCCTGTGGGTCTGCTGTGTGTGTGTGTGTGTGTGTGTGTGAGAGAGAGAGAGAGAGAGAGAGAGACCCTAGCCTGCCCAGCAGCTGCATCATCCAGGAGGTCAAGCAATCACTGGTCACTGGTACCCATGGCCATTCAGATAGAGCAGAGAGAGAGAGAGAAAGTGTGTGTGTGTGTGTGTGTGTGTGTGTGCGTGCGATAGAGAGAGAGAGTGTAGGTATCAGCCGATCCTGTTTATCAACTCTGGGATGAAACTCATGGAGGGACTGTGCAGTACATAGTGGACATCATGGGCACTGGTCTCTGGCAAAAGGCCAGTAACTGTGAGGCCAGTAACTAACCACACACACGAACACATGCGCACACGCACACTCACACACACACACACACACACACTCACTCACACACAGACCAGACTCAGGAGAGCATGTGTTTGGGAGTAAAGATGTAAGAATTAAAGTGTGTGTATTTTGAAACAAACAGGAAAACACTGTGTTTGGGGATAAACACACCCTCTCCACTGTCCTGATGGGACTTAGTGTGGCTCCAGGAGCATCTTCTGTGTGTGTGTGTGTGTGTGTGTGTGTGGCCACCTCTTTGCTTTGAGAAGAAAGAAAGGCCTCCTTTGTCCCAGACACTCAGCTGTGATTACATTAGTGCCTGAGCCCATAGCTGTGTTGATGGCCTATGTTATCACACACACACACACACACACACACACACCTGCACATAAACACACTTAGAAGAGCTCTACTAACTAAAATATTGTAGTCCCTGTAATCTTGTCTTTGGGGTGATCTATCTATCTATCCATCTATCTATCTGCTACAGTGCTATATTTACTCCAGGCTCTGAGGATTCCAGGACCTTAATGATACCAGTACCTGCCTGTGTGTGTATGTGTGTGTGTGCGTACACGTGCATGTGTGTGTGTGTATGTGTGTGTGTGCATGCACATGTGTGTGTGTGTGCCTGTCCATGTGTATGTGTGTGTGTGCGTGTGCATGCACAAGCACGTGTGAGTGTGTGTGTGTGTGTGTGTGTTTCAGTCAGTGTCTGGCTCCTCCATTATCTTATTGAGTGTTATACTCCTGAGATTCTTCAACACACACTTGTATTCTGTGCTCAAGGATCCGGTTCTGTCTGTCTAACAGCGAGACATAAGCTGATGTTCTGTATAGAAGTGCCTGGTTCTGTCAGTCCAACCGTGGGCCACAGGCACTTGTTCTACATTTAAGGACCCGGTTCTGTCTGTCAAGCAGTGAGACACGTGTTTGTGTGCTGTGTGACAAAGAACAAACACACACACAGATTAATACACACGCACACGCGCGCGCGCACACACACACACGCACACGCACACGCTATGGAATCTGAGCTATTCTGTTTATTTACTGGACTTCAGTTAGCCCTGTCATCTCCACTGTGTGTGTGTGTGTGTGTGTGTGTGTGTGTGTGTCAGTCATGCTGCCAGAAAGTGTATGTTTGGAGAAACTCACAGTCCACTGACAGCAGAGGTTGTCTCTTAGGAAGTGTGGCTGTTGTGACAGGTCCACTTCATTGTGTGTGTGTGTGTGTATACTGATAGCATCAGATGTTTCCACTCCACTGTGACATTCAGGGGGAGATCCTCTGCCGTTAGCCCAAAGGAGCCCAGCACAGGGTCTTAGTCTTAGTCTTAGTGCTGTAGAGCTCACTGGTGTCTCCTGTATGAGCAGACTAGTTCCCCAGCCCTGTTGGAAAGGCCTTTCAGACACCGGGGGCCCCAGCATGCAGATGGAGCAGTGTGCTTCTGCGACTGACGCAACATGACAATCTTCGTACGAGGGCATCATTCATTTTTCTGCAGGTGTGTGAGCTAACACAGGAGGTGTGGCCCAGCGCAAAACATACATTCTGCTAGTTTTTCCGTCCTTTTTTGAATTCAGTGGCACATCACTAAAATACTATTTATGGGTGTGTAGCCCAATATGGGATATGGAGGCTTGTGCACAATGCGTAGCACCTTGCTTCTGTCATCTGCAGGAATGCTTAGCAGTGCTCATTCACGCTAAAACCAATGAGGCTACAATGAAATATATTATGAATGGAAAATCTTCATTATGTCCATCAAGATGAGCTTTAACGTCGGTCACGTCGAGGCCACAGCTCACAGTTCTGAAACACAGACTTAGGTAAAAGACTAAGGCTAAGACTAGGACTAAGGTGTGGACAGGTAAAGGACTAAGGTGTGGAATGTTGCTGATGTTTTGTCAAAGCAACCGATGAGTTTAACCACTGCTGTGCTGACGTGGAAGAATTATTCTGATGAAAGACGTCAGGGGCGACAGGAAGGAAGATCTTTGGGAAGATTCTTCTTATGAAAGACGTCAGGGGCGACAGGAAGGAAGATTATTGCCTTCTTTTCATCCTGGGAACATCTTCTTTGACAGGATAAGCTATCAAGTGACCAGTGTTGGGAAAGTTACTATGGAAATGTAAAGTGTTACAATTACAAGTTACCCTATCTAAAATGTAATAGCAGTGTAACTAATTACTTTGACAAAGTAATGTAACTAATTTAATTTGATTATTTTTGGATTACTTTTCTACATTTTGATTTAATCTCAACTGTCAATCATTTTCATTTACTGAAACCTGGCAGTATTAACCTGACAGCATTACTCAACACTGCGGTCAAAATCGTTTTAAACTCACTCAACACAGCCACAGCTGTGTCGGACCTCAACACCTCAACACCGCTTTACTGTGAGATCATGCTGATCTTTGAATAGTTATTCCTGCTAAATCAAAGAGGCCGAAATATACTTGGCCTACTTGGTGTTCTTAAAGGCCGATGCGCTCCTGGTGCTTAAAGGCCGATGCGCTCCTGGTTCTTAAAGGCCAACGCGCTCCTGGTTCTTAAAGGCCGACGCGCTCCTGGTTCTTAACCTCATGGGCCCGATGGACGCAAATTGCGTCCAAATTCACAGCCATTCTTCTCTGTTGAATTACTCCGGAACTATACATCGTAGTGAGATGGAACTTATACCAAACGAAACAGCAGAACCAGGGCTTTCCAACGTGTCCACTCGCTTATTATTGCGCTCAAGCATCGGAAAAAGCAAGTCGGAAAAATCTCATATTAGCGCTCTGCGCAGCCATTACTCATGTTCAAATTACTCGCGAACCCGTGATCGCACAGACATGTCACGTATATCAAAAGAAAGTACAGAATCACAGCTTTCCAACGACACAAACACATATTTCTGCATTGAATTTATCATGTTAAAACAAGGGATCAAATGTTTGCCAAGTAATGCTTTGACAAATTTCTGTCTCACTCAGGGTTATCAGTCAATGCATAATTCTCACCCATTCTTCTCTGTACATGCCCAAGATATGGGCTTAAAAGTAAAGGTAGTCAAATCACCCTGAATTTCTTCCAATAAATAAAAAAAAAGGCTCTTATTTCCGTCAGGCACAGACTACATATTTATCACCATTGATAAGCCACTGAATATCCCACCATCATGGTTCTTGTGTTGCCAGATTCCAGACAATCTCCTCTACTCAAATATGAAAAGATATCCCAGCTGACAGCATGCTATGGACAGGTACTTGCAAAAATATAAGATTTTTTTATACGCAACATGATTTTTTATTGGTTTATTATTATTTATAAAATCAGTGCAAATAGTAGCTCACAAAATGAAACCAGATCTGGATAGCCTAGACTGTTCTGAGAAAAACAAGATATAGCATGTATGTATGACCCTTAAAATGACCAAGATATGAGCTTAAAAGTAGAGGTAGTAAAAATACCCCAAAAATGGCTCAGGGCCCATAGAGTAGGCCGACGCGCTCCTGGTTCTTAAAGGCCGACGCGCTCCTGGTTCTTAAAAGCAATAGGAAATGGTTCTTATTGGTTATATCGGTGTTACACCCAAAACACACCCATGATTAATTAAGCCACGCAAGTCCACAACCTGAATGTTTCAACGAGCGCATTTTCTCAGCCGTCAAAATACCGTATTCTCCTGGGAACGCCCCCAAACCAATGTGCAAAGGCGCATCTGTCTACATAAACAGAACCCAGTGTCTCAGTGTTATGAGCTATACACCAGTTATATTCATGCTCACATTTAAAACCCAGTGTCTCAGTAATATGAGTACTTCATGCTCACGTTTGAAACATAGCGAAGTCAAAAGGACTGTATCCGTCTTCAAAATGTTGTGAAGTGAAAGTCACACATTTCCAAAAAAATGATACTCAGGTAACCATCAAATGATACTTAAGTAACCACCAAAATTTATATGAAAATGTATATGATAATCTGGCAATCAGGTCCTCATCATACCAGCTCTTCTAATTCATTCCAGCTAAAAAGTTCCTAATGTTTGCTCTGGGCTGCAGCCTTCTGTTTTGATGCCCCAGTTCAAGAAACTACTCCCTTTACTGTGTGTTAAAATCACCAGGAGACAGACACAGAGACAGAGAGACATGATTAGGCACAGAGACAGAGAGACATGAGGAGGCACAGAGACAGAGACACACGGGGACAGAGAGACACAGAGACAGAGACATGATGAGGCACAGAGACAGAGAGATACAGAGACAGAGACACACAGGGACAGAGAGACACAGAGACAGAGAGACATGAGGAGGCACAGAGACAGAGAGACACAGAGACAGACATGATGAGGCACAGAGACAGAGACACACAGGGACAGAGAGACACAGAGACAGAGACATGATTAGTCACAGAGACAGAGAGACATGAGGAGGCACAGAGACAGAGACACACAGGGACAGAGAGACACAGAGACAGAGACATGATGAGGCACAGAGACAGAGAGACACAGAGACAGAGACACACAGGGACAGAGAGACACAGGTACAGAGAGACATGATGAGGCACAGAGACACAGAGACAGAGAAGCACAGGGACAGAGAGACACAGGGACAGAGAGGCACAGGGACAGAGAGACATGATGAGGCACAGACAGAGAGACACAGGGACAGAGAGACACAGGGACAGAGAGGCACAGAGACAGAGAGACACAGGGACAGAGAGACACAGAGACAGAGAGACACAGGGACATGAGCGAACCCAAATATTTGAGCAGTGATTTCTGTCTTTATGACTCTTCACAGCTTTAGCAGATCTTGCTGTCAGCGCAGACTTGGACTGAATTCACTTCATTCCAAACCAACAAGTTTGTGTTTTACTTGATTCTATTAAAGGTCATTTTTATCTCCACTGCTTATAAATTGTGATTTTATTTTATTGTGTTGTATTCCATTGTATTGTATTATTACATGAATATTTTAATATTGTTTTAATATTAAGTATTTCATATTTTATTATTGATTGTCCATAACTCCGGTTGCCATTGTTCCACTAGCCTAGGCTGTCCTCTGTTTACTGTGCCTAATGTGCCTTAATGGACTTCTGAGAATAACATAGAGATGCGATGGAAGGGTGCAGGGACTGGTTTGAAGAGGTGTGTGTGTGTGTGTGTGTGTGTGTGTGTGTGTGTGTTTGTGTGTGTGTGTGTATGTATTTGTGACATGGGTGCAGGGATACAGAAGAATGGGGTGAATCCAACTGATTGTCATGTGGGGACTTTACAGTTGCACTGTGTGTGTGTGTGTGTGTGTGTGTGTGTGCACTTGGAGTGGCCATCCTGGCAAATATTTGCCTATAGATCTGTTTGAAACAGCTGCATGCAAACACGCAAACACACACACACAAACACAGACACACACACAGCAGGAAATCAGTTAGCTCGGTCAGCTCAGTCAGTTAGACACACACATGCAAATACAGGCACATACTCACATACATGAAAGAGCTGGAGATGACATGTGCCATGGGTCTAAATGTGCACACACACAGACACTCACACACAGACACACACACACTCTCTCTAGAAATGTGTATGACATGCACATCACACTGCCAGTCTGTGTCTGTGTCTACCTGTGACAGAGATCCAGAGAGAGAGAGAGGAGAGAGAGAGAAAAAGAGATCCAGAGAGAGAGAGAGAGAGAGGAGAGAGAGAAAAATAGATCCAGAGAGAGAGGAGAGAGAGAAAAATAGATCCAGAGAGAGAGGAGAGAGAGAAAAAGAGATCCAGAGAGAGAGGAGAGAGAGAAAAAGAGATCCTGAGAGAGAGGAGAGAGAGAAAAAGAGAGCCAGAGAGAGAGAGAGGAGATAGAGAAAAAGAGATCCTGAGAGAGAGGAGAGAGAGAAAAAGAGATCCTGAGAGAGAAAGAGAGATCCAGACAGAGAGAGAGAGAAAGAGAAGTTGGTGTTGTTTGTGTGTGTGTGTGTGTGTGTGTGTTTGTATATGTGTGTCTGTAGTTTGTGTGTTGACGTTTCCTGTTTGCTCTGCATATGACTTTGTGCTCAGGAATGAAATTTATGAGTGTGTGAGAGTGTGTGTGGTGTATAGGTGTGTGTGTGCATGTGTGTGTGTGCATGTGTGTGTGCGTGTGTGCATGTGTATGTGTGTGTGTGTGCGTGTGTGTGTGCGTATGTGTGCGTGTGCGTGTGTGTAGGTGTGTGTGTGTATGTGTGTGTGTGTATGCGTGTGTGTGTGTGTGTGTGTGCGTATGTGTGTGTGTGTATGCGTGTTGTGATTGTGTGTGTGTGTGTGTGTGTGTGTGTGCGTATGTGTGTGTGTGTGTGTGTGTGTGTGTGTATGTGTGTGTGGGTGGGTGGGTGTGCATGTGTGTGTGTGCTGCAGTCTGTTGTCCTTATAAGGCTGAAGGGTTTGTCTGTGTCAGTGGTACTGGGAAGCTGGTTTGAGTACAGAGATGATGATGTCATCACTGCTCCCATTTCCAAAGGTACAGGGGGCCGTTGCTACGGAAACTCAAACAGCCAGCCAGCCAGCAT
>PYXC01001894.1:185000-187500 GCA_015244755.2 Tenualosa ilisha | reverse complement strand
ACACACACACACACACACAACACAGACCCCCTCTGTTAAACAGACAGAAGGGTCACTCAACGTTTATCTTGGTATTGAAAAGAGGGGTGTGTGTGACATTTATGCTGTTTTCAATTACTGGGGTTTTAATGGGGAGTCTACTACACACACACACACACACACACACACACACACACACACACACACACACACATACATACATACATACATACATACAACACACATACATAGGAAAAGTTTGTTCCAAAACACTATATCCATCACATTAATGAATTTTCAGAAATATTTTTTTACATTTTGTTTTTCAGATATCAGTGAATCTACATTTGGGTTGCTTTTGTTTGATCTGTAGGTCTGGAACCACACACACACACACACAGACACACACACACCATGTTGCAGTCAGGGAGGATGAATTAGGCCCACTCAAGTGCAGTGACCTTCATGTCCCCATCACGCTGAAGCTGACATTTAGCTGTTAATGACAACACTTGACTGCAGAACTGAACAATGAAACAACCTCAGTGGCCACACAGCCACAGGGACTAGGAGTCTCTACCACAGGGACTAGGAGTCTCTCTACCACAGGGACTAGGGGTCTCTCTACCACAGGGACTAGGGGTCTCTCTACCACAGGGACTAGGGTCTCTACCACAGGGACTAGGGTCTCTACCACAGGGACTAGGGGTCTCTACCACAGGGACTAGGAGTCTCTACACAGGGACAGGGTCTCTACCACAGGACCTAGGTCTCTCTACCACAGGGACTAGGGGTCTCTCTACCACAGGGACTAGGAGTCTCTCTACCACAGGGACTAGGGGTCTCTCTACCACAGGGACTAGGAGTCTCTCTACCACAGGGACTAGGGGTCTCTCTACCACAGGGACTAGGGAGTCTCTCTACCACAGGGACTAGGAGTCTCTCTACCACAGGGACTAGGGTCTCTCTACCACAGGGACTAGGGGTCTCTCTACCACAGGGACTAGGGGTCTCTCTACCACAGGACTAGGAGTCTCTCTACCACAGGGACTAGGGGTCTCTCTACCACAGGGACTAGGGTCTCTCTACCACAGGACTAGGGTCTCTCTACCACAGGGACTAGGGGTCTCTCTACCACAGGGACTAGGAGTCTCTCTACCACAGTTTGCTGTTGTGATGCACTATTTGGAATGTGCATTATTTTCAGATAACCACACACCCAGGAGCAGTTCTACTTTTCTGTCCATACTACACCTTTCTGCCCATACTACACTTTTCTGCCCATACTACACTTTCTGCCCATACTACACTTTTCTGCCCATACTACACCTTTCTGCCCATACTACACTTTTCTGCCCATACTACACTTGAACATCAATATGAGCTCACTGGGATGTTTAAATGATCTGTCACATCAACACAGAGTTACAATTTAGAGCAAAACAACATGTCCTTGGATATGGTACATATGGAGCATATGGTATATGGTATATGGGATATGGTACATATGGAGCATATGGTATATGGGATATATATACTGTATATATATGATAATGAGAGATGGAACTAACAACCCACTTTTTCTCTGAATTACCACTTTAATGGTGCATTATTTTCTGATATATATGAACTGCATTATAAACACACAACCTCAGTAGCAGTCGCAGGGCTATCCCCAAAGCAGGTTAAACGTGTGTGTGTGTGTGTTGTGTGTGTGTGTGTATGTGTGTGTGTGTGTGTGTGTGTGTGTGTGTGTGGTCATGGTGTTGTAACCTACTCTCATGGTCTCTCCCCTAGCAGGTTGAGTGTGTGTGTGTGTGTGTGTGTGTGTATGTGTGTGTATGTGTGTGCTTGTTTTTATGTGTGTGTGTACATGTGTGTGTGTGTGTATGTGTGTGTATGTGTGTGCTTGTTTTTATGTGTGTGTGTGTAAATGTGTGTGTGTGTATGTGTGTTTGTGTGTGTGTGTGTTTTTATGTGTGTATGTGTGTGTGTGTGTGTGTGTATGTATGTGTGTGCGTGTGTGTATGTGTGTGTGTGCGTGTGTGTATGTGTGTTTGTGTGTGTGTTTGTGTTTTTATGTGTGTATGTATGTGTGTGTGTGTGTATGTATGTGTGTGTGTGTGTGTGTGTGTGTGTGTGTGGTCATGGTGTTGTAATCTACTCTTGTGGTTTCTCTCCCCCGCAGGTCGAGTGTGTGTGTGTCCCTGCGCTCTGACTCTGAGCTGGAGGAGTGTGAGGGGATCTCTGGGTCTCTGCAGTCCACCACCCTCTGCATCCCTGCGCCGTACCGCCACCCGGACACACCCACCCTCACACACACACACACCGCGAGCTCTACATCTGTGAGTCCCAGGATGAGACGTACTATGGCGGGCCCGACAGCGACCCAGACATTCACAGCCCCTCCCACGCCCACGGCCCCGCCCCCGCCCCCCTCCTCCGCCCCCAGGCGTGTGTGTTCGGGGGAGTCGGGGGCGTGGGGGGGACGCTGTCTCCCGTGGAGCTGTCTGAAGGGGGC